>VYZQ01047684.1:0-19083 GCA_013400655.1 Mystacornis crossleyi | reverse complement strand
ATTCTGTGATTCCATGAAAATGCACAAAGAACACCTTCGCTTTTAACATTGTATTACATCTAAAGGGAGCATTTCCCTCTGATCCTGGAAACAGGAGAGAGAAGAAGAAAAGGAGACAAAAGAGGTGACTTCCACAGATTTCCCCACCTTCAGCTCTTCCTGGACTAAGGAAAAAAGTGCTGAAAAAAAAAACCTGCCCAGAGAGGAGCCAAGAGTCAGGAGACACATTCAAGATTTTGGTAATGCCATGATGGGACTCCATACTGAGGCATAAGTGACTAGCTGTAAATATGACGGAAACTATTAGGGTCAACTATTTTAGACATTGCAAGTCATGATATAAAGGGTCTCTGGGAGACAGTGGTTGGCTCTCAGTCCAGCAGGAGAAACCTCTAACCCCAGATTCAGCTTCTTCACCATCACTTTGCCACAGAGGAAAACCCATTTTGGCAACTCCACCATGTCCTTCCCTGGGGATGAGGGAGGCAGTAGAAGATTGCTTCCTGGTTCCATACACCACAAAAAAGAAGTTTAACAAGAAGGAAACACACAAACAAGGGCAGAACAAAGCACCAGAGCACCAAGCGTCATCTCATACTAGTTTGTAGAATTAAGATTTGAGTAAGGATTACAAAATTCACAAATATTTGATACTGATAAATCCAACTGTAGTCATCTGGAGCACACGTGCACCAAACAGTGGAAGATTACCCAACAGTATTTATGTTCAGGTATCTCTAAACCTGCTGACAGAAAAGTACCACTCACTGACATCTTGTAACAGTTTGTGGTCTTTTATGGCATTGGACATTCATGTCCAATCTGAATTAGCTAGCAAAAAGTGACAAAATCAGGGTCCTGAAATGAAATGCCCTGAAACGCAGGAACCAGTGGGGGGACCAAAGCATAGATCAGAAGAAAGACAAACTTGAATTCAGTTTTCACATTTGTCACTGACACTTTTGGGACCACGATGAATTCAGCAAAAATGTTTCCACAAAAAATTGACTACCTGAATTTGAATGAGTGACTCCACAATCTCTTCATGGTCAACAGAGAAGAGAAGACATCTGCAAAGCCTCTCTTCTAGGAAGACCTGAGTTACTTTCATGAGGTGCTGCTCCTCATTGCTGATTAGAAAAGAAGCCTATGGTGAGTACTGCAGACTGAGGCAGTCTAATTTTGAGGTATCTAATTAGGACTGATGAATATCAAACCTAATCTGCTTGGGCCTTTAATATCTCATTTGCAAAGTAATACAATGGACAATAATAATAAAAACAATGATAATGATGCTATTAATGCAGAAATGACAAAACTTGGCTCTCTACTCATCTGTAAAATACCATTTGATCCAGCAATGCATGAAGTATTATAATATTCAATTTCAATGTTTTGCTGAGCAACAAAGAAACTAGAAGGCAGCCAAATGACAATAAAACAGAATAAATTTGTGCTGCTGATACCACTATTTGAAGCTGAGCTGATTAACACTAACTACCAGCTACCATCAGAAGGCCCTCCTCCAGCTCAGGACATACTTAGGTCTTTAGTACATGCTTAGAGAAAAATGCCCAGATAAGTTAATGGTTTAAATGGGACAGTTAAGTGTTGCCTTACGTGCTCTGCTGGATCCTAACCTGAGACCAGACCTTCAAATTACTACATTTCCAAGAGAATATAGGATCTGTTGCAGTGGGTCAGATTGAGGTTTGTATCCATCTGGGTTTGTATGCAACTGTAATAATGCAATTGTAGTAAGTGCATTTCCGGGTAAGAAAAATTAGGACAATTGTACTGTGACAGTACATAGAGAACCCACTTACTCTGGATGACTTTTTGACAAGTTTAGCATTGTAGATTTATTAACTTCTATTCATACATATGTACTATAGATTCTGAGAAAATGTCACATCTTCAGGGGATATCAGCATATCGTAACTTGATGTACGAAATTTACAGGAATTTACTCTCTGTAAAAATAAAAATCTTTCATCACTTATTCTGTCTGACAAAACAAGGTCTGCTTTTTCCATGTCAGAAAGCTTCTGAGGCCGAAGTTTTATCAAGACTCTAAGTCCCTGATGTTATCAAATGCAATTCGCAAGAGTTGAGCTTTACCCTTAGGAGACAATCTTCCCTAAATCTAAGATAATTCATGGATTAATTCTTTTAAAGCATGAAGCCATTAGGTGAAATCACAGCAAGCAATTTCATTTAACAAGTCTGTTCTCTTAACTATAAATATTTAATAACCAAAATGAAGGTACGAAAAAATCCATGAATCAAAAACTGTGAAAGTAGGCACAATGAACAGAACAGGCCTCTTGTGACTGACCAGTGTAACTGGTGTCTCAGCTGGGAGGCATATAATTGTTGACCAACAGCACCAGATACGCTTTAGGACAAAAAAAGGGTAGAATGACATGACCGGCCACTTATTTTCATGTTTTGGTAAAGCACAAATTACTTTCCACCCGTGAGGAAGATACACTGTATGATTAGATGCAAGAGATTAAACTAAATTAATTGGATGTTATGGGATTAAAAAATAAACAAAAAAGCATGCATTTGTAATCATCTGATTGACTGAGGGGATCTTATCTTTGAAAGATAAAATAAGCAATTTTTCCTCTTATAGTAGTCTCAATGAATATGCATTTTCTGCTCCCAAACCAAGAAATGCATAGAACAGGTATTAATAAAAAATAAAGCTTGTAGCTTATCAGAAGAAAGCTTCTACATGTAAGGCAAAACTACAGCTATCACAACTGTGATTATAGTTGCAACAGATGCTATTTCGTGAGCAAAGGAGAGGATGACTGGGGGTTTTTTGCCTCTCTATTTCTGCAATGATGGAGTAAAGCACAACATTTTCTCACAGCTGGGATATTTATTTAGAGCCCTGTCCCATGCAGATCCTCTGGTGCCTAACAGTATGTGAGCTCATACTTTTTGCTTTCTCCCAGTCCAAACACTTGCAGGGTAGCTCTACCTCTACACAGATGTTTACTTTCAAGAAATTTGCGGGGATTTAAAAGTTCTTAACCCCCTGTCAAATTCAGAGTTCAAAGGAACTACAAAAACTGCTGACACACATGACTGCCTGAGACACATTTCCACAGGAAGCCAGGCCACAGGGAATGTATGTAGCCTCAGGTATTCCTTGTGTGCGCAGCACCGCTGCCATCTCAGGTGGATATGCCCTTCCTACCCGCAGAAATGGTACCCGTCTCCTCTCTCTAGCTGCATGGAGAACTTATACAAACGAGAAAAAAACCCCCAAACCATTAAATACATAAAAAGAACTATGGAATGGCCTACGAACAAAGATACTGTTAGCCACACCCAAAACCCTGAGCCAACAATTAACTAGTTTGCTCTATATTTCACTGAGGTTGATGTACCCTAATAAACTATGTATTATTTTTTAATAGAAGTAATTCAAGGTCATCTAAGATCCATGTACGCATGACTAAGCACTGATTAAGAATATGATATTAAAAATATAAATTGCTGGAAGGTCCAGCACGTTTGGTATGACCCTTTGTTTGAGGGCATAAGCTTATGCTTACATTGTACAAAATGTACTGTGCAAGTAGCTAACGTTGCAGTGAGGATGTGACACGGGAAAGAATATTTCAGGTCACCGTATGCTGAACTCATGAATTGTATAAGGTTTTCTGAAGCATAGGAACCTAAACAAAGCTTGAAAAGTGAAAGGCATATGTTTTGTGAAAAGGAAAGAAGTTTCATTTAATAAATTGGGTCATTTAGTAAAAAAATAAAGTTTCCAAAAGGGAAGCATTCCTTGCAAAGTGATAATATTAATGATGGTATTCTCACTAGCATGAATTTCAGGCTGCATGTTTTAAATTTAACCAAAAAATCATTACCTTCTCTCTTTTCAGCAAAAAAGACTTCAAGTTAGAAAACTGCAAGTGGAGTGTGGATTATTTTAAAATAAGGACCATTCAAAGACAATATGCAAACCATGATCTGAAAAAAACTACTATATTAGGAAACCAAATTTGATTTAAAAGGTTAGTTGGGGCAAATGATTGATGTTCATTTTTCATGCAATCAGAAATCAATTGTTCTGAAAAAACTGCCATCATATGCTTTTGTGAATTAGAATTGAAGAAAGTAGAGACCATTCCAAATTTGCAGTTCAATATAAGACTTTAAAATGTCTCTGATGAAGGCCAAGACTGACAACTCAACTCAAAACTCAGAAAGTCCAGCCAGACAAGCAATAGAAGTCCATGTCATCCAGTTTTAAAACCTAAAGATGGCAGAATGACAAACAGAAGAAAAATGAACAGGAGATGCTGCTTTGCTGTTCAGTTTTACGGCCTTTAATGCAGCATTTTTCTTAAACCTAATTTGCTGACCAAATTTTTAAGACCAGAAAGGACCTCTGGCCCATCTAATTTGGTCCCAGCCGTGTTAGAGATGCTATATATGCCACCCAGATACTTTAACAGTGAGCGCCAATACCTGAGGCAGGCACCCGCACTTCTTCATTCAGCTGGACTGCTTGCCACAACTGGAGAGCAGGAAACACCATGGTGCCATCAAATGTCTGCAGCCACGACAAGGAGCTGCAATCTGCCGCTAGTTCCCAGGGGCTTTTCCAGTTGAATTTCGAGGAAAATCCTCACATCTAATTACCACTTGGACCTGGGGACTGATCAGTCACCTACAACAGGACTGTTGCGTCACTTCAGGCCACCATCCACGGCGAACTAAGCTGTACTGACACCTTTAACACTTCAGAGGGAGGAGGTTTGGGTACGTGCCTCGAAAGCAAGCACACAGCCAGCTGTGTGGTGAAGGCAGTGATGGCTGGCAGGGTGCATGGGGGAATCCTTGCTGACTGCTTAACTGCTGCAGGCAATGAGCTAAAGCCTTGTGTCTCATGGGCCTAATGCAAGCTGGAGTTAATTTGGGCTTAATTAGTTAATAGCAAATTACTGAAACTCCCTTTGACCTATGAATGCCTTCCTATACCTATAGCGTCATTTCCTCCTATATCTCCTCACAGTCCCCTTGGCCTAGATGGTACAACTTTGTTTCTTCTTCACACTCAGGTAGATATGCCTTGTGCTTGCCTGTGGTCCTGCCACAATCTGCCAATTTATAAGCATTTAACTCCCTCATCCTCCTTTCCAAAAGTAGCAAAGATTACACCTCTGAAAAGCTGGGAGATTAAGTCCTATGCTAGAAAATTCAACACCAACTTCTGCAGAAATAGGGATTCACTCTGGCACATCTGGGTCCTATGGGCATAGTTACATGTGGTTTTTATTTGTATATATTAGCTTAGCTTGATATCTATTTTATCTTTACCAAATATTTTGCTGCCTTCGCTTTCCTCCATTTCCCCAAACAATTCTTAGAGCTAAGACTTTTGCTGTTACCAGTCTTCCTTTTCTGGCATGTACAGTATCTAATTTGTTTGTTGGTTTGAATAATTCACGTGTCTGTGCAGCCAGGATCTAAGAGCGAGGTGTTTATGTGAGGTCATAGGCAGGAAAGCAGATGAGACATTCTCTTTGATCCTACTACCTTTGTGTCTAGTGACTTGTTGCCATGACTCTTTCACTCTTGTTTGATTTCTTAAATTGTGTGCAAGGTTCAAAGCAGTGACAATCTTTCCAGAGCAGGGAGTCAGGAGCTCAGACGCTCCGAAACACCATAAATGTCTGCGTAGTCATCATCAATATTTAGCAACCCAAAACCTCAGAACAAGCAGGTTTCTGACAAAAGCTAATGTTGTGACAACAGAGAAACAAAGGAAGCAAATCTTCTCGGGAGTTTCTGCCAGCCCTCCTGAACCCAGCATTTGTTCATTGCCTGCCACAGCACCTCAGCATCCTTCAAACAGCAAGAGGGGAACATAAAACTAGCATCCATTTATTTTTCAAGGAAGCTGGAAAGCTCATAGCAAATACAAGGTAAGAGCAAGACTTCCAAAAGGGTCTTAGGATATAATCTCATCTCAGTCACCATCTGGCAGAGTAACCTTGTACTGACTCAGCCCCACAGTTCCCTCACAGCCCAGTGGGCCGTGGGGCTGTATGTGCACATGAACCACTGAATCCAACATATTCCTGCAAAAAACGGTGCAACAGCTGCTTAGACAAACACCCTTGAAATCCCATTCTGTCTCCTGACCCCTGAGGCTGAAGTGCAAGCTTGCAGGCTTAAATGCACCACTTTTTCCAACACCTGGTATGTCTTGCTGAAGTGGCAGGTGCCGGGCTAAGGAGGACATCCGAGGGTGCTGCCACAATGCCCGGTGCCATGGTGACCCGAGAGCACCAGCACTGCTGCACTGACACACAGCCTGCCCTGCAACTGCCAGCCCATGCAGTCATCTGCTGCTTGCAGGGGTGTTTGAGCTCCACAGCTGCTTGTAGGGAACAGGGAGGGTGGCTATGGAAGAATCTACACCTCCTCTGCAGGGTAGCATGCTGCCAGCTGCTCAAGTTGGACTTTCAGCATTTCCCTCTCTGCTCCCCCTCCCGTCCTCCTGAGTGCACCCCAGGCAGCCACCTCTGTGACAGCACAGCCAGTCCCGCTGCTGCTGCTGCCCATGACCCCAGTGCTGTGCTTCCCTTGGCCCCTCTGAGCACTTGGCTGTGATTCCTTCACTCACTGTGAGCAGTGCCAGTGGAGTCAGTGGATGGGTAAGTGTGGAGAGCAGCACTGGGAGGGAACCATGAACAGATCTCTGGTTTGCTGTGAATTCTGTCAAAATGAGATTGCTGCCCTGCACTTGTCAATATGTTAATAGGTTGGATTGACCTTTGCAGTAGAATAATGCTTCTCCAGAAAGTGATTAAACCTTCAGACATTGCATTTGATTCACACCAGCACTGTACTCCTCAATGTGCCTGTTATACGTTTGTAATTAAAGCATGGGTGTTATTAGGAAGATGGTCTGTCTGTGAAAAGAATCTTATGAAGAGACAGTAAAGAAGACACAGTGAAATAAGTATATTTATCTATGAGCCAAATCTTCGGAATTAAATGAGGTTCAAGTCATTATCCTTCATCAAGTCAGGCACCTGTTCAGTAAGCTCAGGGAAGGTGTGCAGTCCCAAGCCAAGGTGCATTCCTCTTTAAGGATATAACAACAAAAAAATTGACTGCACTCTAGTCCTAAAATTATAAGACAATGAGTCATGTTCTGCTGGGGAAAGTAGTCTAAAGCTTAGAAAGTGTATTTTCTCTTCAGTTAGCCTAGAACAGGTTAAAAAGTCATTGCTTTGATGACAGTGAGTGAACCAGAGCTGACTCCAAGCTGGCAGATACCCACACCTCAAAGCTAAAACTCCACCTTCCAGCAGTCTCCTTTCAGACGGCATTTGTGCTCGAGGCACATTCAGCGCAAAGCTTGCCTGTGGAAGTGGCGTGCTGTAGATAGGAGCACAGATACCAGATAGCCACCAGGCCTGCACCACGGCGAGGGACAGGGCACAAGTGATGCTGAGCAGGGCAGAAAGAGCTGCTCGTCCCTCCTGCTTCCCCCAGCCAGGTTCAGTAAGGATCCTCCCTGACTCTGTGCCTTGCCTGGTCCACTTCCACTGGCTGTCTCTGCCTGCAGCAGGTCCTGGCCCTTGGGGCAACAAAACTCCCTTGCTGCTGCAATACCTTGGGGTGGCCCTTTCCCCAGAGATTTCTTGCCTTAGACAGGACAAACTGAACACTGCCCAAATTGTGCAGCCAGACGGCAAATAAAACCTCCCAGATGTGAGGTTAAATGTTCAATCCTCACATCCTCCTAGGGCTTTCCTTCAAAGGCAGTGCTGCTCCAAGGCTGACGGGTGCTGCTTTCCCCCTGGGACCAGGTTATTCCTGTTTACAGCTTGCAGTGAAACCTGGCAGCAGCCTCCCTTCACTGGGCTCAGCCCTTGCTTTCTTCAGGGAACCTTCGCAGCCACAAGTATAACACAATCTACGACTGCGTTAGAAAAACACAGAATTCAGATGTTCCAAAACACAGAGCATTATTTTTCCTGACATTGCAGCTTTTATCTGAAGTTGTGCCTCCTCTTGGGCTACCCACTGCGATTTCCCTGAGGACTCTCATCCCATGCTGCAGCACTTCTTCACCCTCTCTATGACTAATCATGTACACAAGCATGAAGGAAACCTCTACTAGTGCCTGGTCTCATCTTTTTCTGTCTTAGGCTACACTGAGAATAAACAACTCTTTCACTTGACCACAACACACGCTTGTTTAACCAATCCATTCCCTTCCCCCTGCATTACTACTAACAAAATACAACCACTCTTTACAGTCTTAGAAAACATCAACATGTATCCACACCATGATTTTCTCCATAGTCACTTTCCCAGGAGAATGATTTTAACTCCTTTGGTAAACTATGAAAGACCTCAGAAAATTTATTTAAATTCATATGCTTTAGAAAAAATTATCACAACCCTTGCAGAGGTGGAAAGAAAAATTAAACAGAAGTTCATGGACTGGACTGGACCCATATGAACCACACGGATCTCACAGACTTTTGAATATATTTGTTGAAATAATAGATAGTGAACACTGCATCTACACAAAAACAGGGACTCCACGAGGTACAATGAGCTGTGTGTAATGCAAAAGGGAGCATTCAACAGACTAAAACAAATGATTTGCAAAACACGTATTTTTTTTAAATAGAGAATTTTTGGCACTACGACTGCTGTTAGCTCCTCCCATATGTATCATGCAATCTGTGACCAGTAACACAGCCTTAGCCAGTAGCAATAGTCCAGGGTGTGATTAGCTTCTGGATTTTTATTGTTTTTACCATAATTTATAGGAAATCTGTAAAACTGAGTAGGTAAATTTAAAAATTTGTGAGAATATGGCCTATTACTGAAGTGGAACTGACACTGAATTTAAATTGCATCCAAAGTGTCTTATCAAATAATAGGCAATTCATCATATCAAAAGTCCCTCAACTGAAAATATTAATAATTAGACAAAGGCTTTTAGCCCACCATAGCAGAAAGGATACTGGTTTTATAAATACTAGCTCTGCTTACGCTAACTGTAATGCCAGTAGCTATATTCAGTATCGTTGCTGACATGTATTTAAATTTCAGGGCATGCTTTACAGACAGAAGTTGGCTTATTTCGGTCAGAGGTTTTCCTCAGTAATAAATCTTTCCCAATTTTGGTGTGTTTAAGTTGTCCTCAAACGGCATACCACAGGCCTATTGAGAGACCATCAACTGATACCTAAAGTCATATCATGTCCTATTTTTCAGTTATAACCTCTAGGTTTAAATGAATCATTGTTAGGAGAAATTTTGATTAAGAGACCAGTGTTTTGGGCAAATCTCCACACTGAAACAGGACCTGTGGCACCTCTCGTGAGCTGTTCATGGTTGGAGAAAGCAAGAAGCAAATGTCTTCCAAAAAAAAATACAATGGAAATGTTTCTGGGAGAGCAGAAGTTATGCTGCAACTAAGGGGCTAGGCAGACACCATGGGATAAATCACTGAAGAGTCACTGTAGTCTTTGACGGGACAGCACCAGTGGAAGGTCTGGTCCCATAAGACAGCAGATGAGAAATTGCTGAAATTCAGGACACTCTCTTTGTTCAGCATTTATCCTTAAATGTGACCCTGACAAAATAGGTCCCTCAATTCCACCTTCAAACACTTTTAACGTTCATTTTATTCTTTGTAGAACCTTACAGGCAGAGCTGAAAGTTGTAATCTGAAGTGACACCTATGTTGATCTCAACTTTATCCACTTCACTTCTGGTTTTCACTCAACAAAGGGATGCCCGGACAAAACAGCTCTCATGGAATACAAAACTGTCCTCAAGATTTAAAAAAAAAAAAAAAAAAAAAAAAGTGACTGAACTATAAGGATGGGTTAAAAAACAAACATAGCTTTTTATAAAGGTGAGCAAAAGGTGTGGGACTTAAGGAATAAGGCTCTTTCCCATCTCTTTCTCAGATTTTCTTACCTTGTCGCTTACAAATACTAGAGGTGAGGCAGCTGTTCCAAATTCTCTTTCTGCTCCTTTCTAATCCAGCTATGGATATGGTTTCGCATCTGGGTCAGTTGTACCACAACATCAAATGTTTAAATATTTCCAGCCACCACAGAGCACAGTCCAGCCTCCACAAATCCAACAGGCATTGCAAATACACCAAACCAGTCACGGTTATAGCAAGCTTGATGTGTCCTGAGGACACTGGCAACATGCACCTCATCAGTCTAAATTTTCTGAAGAGAACTGCTCCTACCCTCAACAAGGACTTGTGTTTAGGGGCCTGGACAGTGTACATACCTAACAGAATACAGATGTAAACCCCAGTGGTTATGTACTTCTGTTCATCACAAAACATCCTGGAAAGGAGGGAAGGAGGAAATCAGTTGGGACAATCATAAATGAACTTTTCCTACTACTGCCTTTGCTGACAATCAGGCAACCCCCTCAACTTGTCAATCTTAACATAAGAAACAAATGTCTCGCAGGTCAAACTGCAGCACCACGTAAGAGACCCCCTAAACCTCAAATCTGTCACTGTCATCAACATGATGCAGACCCTTTCAGTAACTGCTTCTCACACCAGAAACCTAACAGTCTGGGCACCCCATAGCCCTGGATTTGCTTCCTTCTACCCAATGCCCTGTATACACTCCCAAAAATGAGCCATTCTAGACTAGAACAAGGATGCTCTAGATAATTGACAGAGGACAGACATACCCAGTTGTCAGTGGCAAATCTGTTCTCACAGAATAGCCACTCCATCTCTGAATTTTCAGTCCTTGGCCCCACAAAAGTCTTAAAAATATCTTCAAAAGCTGAGTCTGGGAACTGAAATTCAGAACTCAAGTGGACACCTAAAATTATGGACTCAGAGAGGAAGGTGACTTTATGGCACATAACAATTTTAGCTAGACCCTTGCTGTTTCACAGCTGGTTATTATTTTTCTTTCTTTGTCCTAGAGGAACTAATGTCTTTTTCAACTTTCACTTGTCTAAGAGACACTTATAGTCTTCAAGTACCAAGGACTTTTTCCTTTACATCATCTAACTGTTAATGTAATCAACTTAAGCACAAAGTAGCTTAAATACAGTTCAAAGCTTATGACATCTCTGTCAGGCCTGAGGAAGATCTCGTGTCTGAAACCTTGCTTATTTTTCCCCCAATTCTGTCATATATTCTAATAAATAATATTACTTTTCCATGTAAATATTTTGCCTTTTTATATCCTTGTACCACCCAGGCTATAACAACACAACTACACAAATATTTCAGCTTATGAAACACTGAATCATGCATTTCCAAAGAAAATTCACCTGGAATTTAAGAAACACCAATGCTTTATAGCATCTGCATTTACAAAACATAGAATCATGCAAATGAGAAATGATTTTATATCTGCTCCCTTGTGATAAAGCCTGGGAAATACATGCAATGGCTATTTAAATTTGAGATCCTATAAGACCTCTGTGCCTGCTGGATTCAAAGACGGATTTGTTTTACAACAGTCTACTTATCTGTAGCGAAACACGTAATTCCCAGGTGGAGTCAAAAGTAAGAGCATCTTGTTTCCATGCAAACAGCAAGGAAGTCTTACAGGTGACTGGACTACAAGGTCTGAGACTTTCCAAGCCTGTCCTTGCCTCCCCCATTCCAACTGTGTCCTGCCACGTCTTGTTCCCCTTTCAGTTTTGTCTTGGGGGGGCCTTTCATGCTCCTGACATGGAACCTGCGTTTGGAGGTGCTGTGTGTGAGCATTTCAGTGACAACTCAGACACCGGGCACACTTGTCATGTTTCAGAAAACAATGTGTCTGGTGGCTTCTTGAATCCCCGAACCCCGGCAGTGTAACCTGTCCTGTGCAGGGAGTCCAGCACGCCCTCCCGGCTTGCTGGGACAGGCCCTCATTACCATCAGCTGGGTGACCCACATGGTTTCATGGGTCCTGGCACCTGCACAGTTCTTCATCCTCCCCCGAAATCTCCAGGGATTATTTTTGCTTTTGAACAGCTGTCATCACTGCCAGGGGCTCAGCGCACCCTGCTCAGGAGCAGCTGTGTGGAGCAGGTACCAGCCAAGGATGTCCCAAAAAACTTTTGCTCTTTCACGATATAACTGGGATTGTATAGCCAGGAGATATTTCCTGGATTTTTGCTTTTGTCTTTAAATCATATTTCTTGCCTCAGCCTGCCAGACTGCTGACTAAATAGCATTTGATAGCTCTCAGGACAAAGTGTGAGAACTTGTCATTCCCAGGTTTTGAGAGCAGAGAAGGGGAGGGAGAGGAAGCTGTCTGCGGAGCCCCAAGGAATGCTGATGACATGGGGAAGCTCTGGCAGTAGCTGAAACCAGGTAACGACATTGGTAAAAAACCCAGCAATGTAGCTAGGGCAGTAAATAAATAAAGCTAGTAAGTAAGTAAGTAAATAAATAAATAAATAGATAATGTACTTTTTGTTTCTGGGTTGAATCAGATAGATGTTTGAGATCAGAAGGTGGATTCTTACTCCATCATTTTTCATACTGAATCACTTTTCACAGCAAGTGAAAATA
The DNA here is from genome assembly GCA_013400655.1 of Mystacornis crossleyi. Taxonomy (NCBI): domain Eukaryota; kingdom Metazoa; phylum Chordata; class Aves; order Passeriformes; family Timaliidae; genus Mystacornis; species Mystacornis crossleyi. The sequence goes on along the minus strand of VYZQ01047684.1, from coordinate 6,506 downwards.
GATAATGGAGAATGAAAACGGTTTTACAAAACCTTGTTGGCAGGGGCATTACAGCCTATGAGCTAATAATTAACTGTTGTTAATTTTGTTAAAGATCATGTTATTTTTTTGTTTTAGCTTTGACAATTATTTTTCCTCATTTTAACACAATTCCTACTATTTAATGTCTTTGCCATCTTGTGTGAGAAGACTCCATTTCCACTGCTTTTCCTGTATGTCTAAATATGCTAGCTATTTTTTAAAAAATTATTAAATCTCCCTTGAATAACCACAGTGATTGAACAGATTTTTCTGACTGCCTGTGGTATTGTGCACACTGATTGTCTTCAGCAGAGGTCCCTGCCAGTAGCTGCCTCAGGGGATTTTCTCAAGAATATATAACTTGAATTAAACACTCTTCTCACACAAGCAGAGCAATTAGAAAAAATTACACAATTAATTCTGATATTGGTATATTGCTGAGAAAACCTCATTTAGTTTTCTGAATTTAATGCAATTCAAGAAAATACCATAATTTAACCACAGAAAGTCCCTAGCTCTGACCCTTCAATATTTAAAGAGCAAATTCAGTCTTCTCAGTCTCTGCCAGGCTCTGAAAACCTTTTGAAAGCTCACCATCCATGACTGGCTGTGCTCTGTGGGCATAGGTCTGGCATGCCACAATATTATTCAGAAATCTTTCCACCTGACACAGCCACCCTTGTACATTTTATGCATAGGAATGAAAAGGACTGTGTGCCACATTGCCACTGTTCTTCCAGTTATCCTTTCAAATTTTTACAGTTTTGCAAAAAAACCAAACCAACACTGTAGCGATCTGTAGATGTCAGCAGTGAGGTCACCTACCCTCATCGGCACCAGTCATGAGCATCAAATTAATCTGATGGAGATTTGGAAACCTAGGTAGTACAAGACAATTCAAGCTGCAATATATTGGCAATGCTTAACATTATAGGTACCAGCCGTCAGAGCAGCGCAGTCTGTCCCACCAGATAAGTCTAATCTAAGATAATAAATCATTCCCTTGATTATCAATTCCAAATGAATCACTTCTTGCATTTAAGCGGACATGCGCGAGTGAATCCAAAGCCATGAACAAGACTGGGAGTAATTTCTTAGATCAGATTGCCGTTGATGCAACAAATCAGTTATTTTTTAGCCAAATCCTGAGCTTACAGAGTGGAGGAAAAAGAATTTACACTAGCTTCAATAAAATTCTCTGAAATTTAAATACATTTCAGTCCTTCAGAAAACGGTATTTAATTTGTTCAGGCTTTAGATCACTTACAGGGAAATTCAGTGTAGGACCCATTACACCGCTATGCTTTTAAAAATGTTACCTGCTTATCTAAACCAAAACAGCACAATCATTTTAAGTCTGTTTTACGAAGATTTCAGAAAGTAAAGACAATTTATTTTCGATATAAATAAATCCTATCAGAGATGTCCATGGCTCATATAAACTATTCAAGATCCTTCTTTCCTAATCGTCTTTCCTGAAATAATCTTTCATCTGGTGGCTCATGATATGATTCAGGGGAAGAATGTCCACGGCAATTTCATAAACATGTGATGACAGAGAAGAAGGTAAGACTGAAAGATCACACTGTGGCAGAGGACTGTCATTATGCAAAAGTTAATAAAGCACATATGCCACTTCACTTAATATCAACAACACTCTGTGGACATTATTAGGGATTTTGAGCGTTTACTGTTCAATAACTTCATATAACCCCTCTGACTTTCACACCACAATCTATAGTCCAGAAACGAATTTGGAGATTATATGTTGTCCTCATGGATTTTTGACATAGAAGTCACCGGTTTTGTGTTGACATGCAGCATTTGCTTTAAACTAGGTTAATGTGAGAAGCAGTCAGGGAGCATTAGAAATACAGCAAACGCACATCATGCACTCTTGCACTCCCCGAGGATGCACACAGCCTGGCTGCAAGCTGGGAGATGCACATAAAGCTGGTGAAGGCACACAAACAAGACACGATGCCAGATATGCCGGTGGATGGACTACAGAAATACCCAATGCTGCCGGACATTCCCAACCAGTGGCCACTGGTAACAGTGAGCATGTACAACGCCCAGCTCTGAAAGAAATAAACTGCGGCCACTGGAGTGAAAGGGAGATATCAGGAGTCATCACAAAACTTTAGGAAAATCTGTAGTTCTGTGAATCTCTTTCAAACAAACTGACGGAGATTTTGGATGCTGTTATTCCAGGCCACCCGTAGCAGCTCTGTCCAAAGGCATGCAGAAGTGGGAGAGGGGAGGGACAATGAGACCAGAGTACAGGAATCCATCACACTTGTGTGTAGGCATCATCACTCTCATAGTGCTAGAAAATAATGGTTATTATGGGCTGCAATGTCTCGTTCTCAACTTGGTGTATTGGAGGAGGAGTTCATTTTTCGCATACCTCCAGTGAATATATGTCTGACAGTGACACGGCCTTCCAGACCAGTGTGTTCAGTGAAATCCTTGACAGAGGCTCGCAAAGCCACTTTGTGCTGACGTGGCTCATGCCCTCCAATCGTGCATTGAACAGGATGTGAGTGTCCATGCAGAATTAAACTTAAAAACATCTTTGTGATGCAGGTTCTTCTCTCACACCTCATAGTTGTGTTTCCCTTTTCCCTGCACCCATGATAATTTCCCTCCACGATTTTTCTGATTCCTGTTTTTTTTTTGTTTCTAAGGAATGTGGGTAATGCTTTGTGGGTGGGTGGTATTGGAGATACGCATGGAACCTCTTATAAATTGCGAACTGCTGGTATTTAAGAGGTCAGTCTTATTTTTTATGGATGTTGAGTTTTTGCTCTTTCCCCCTCTCTCAAACCGAAGAGATAAAACTCAGTTTTCATAAAAAATAGCCATGGGATCTAAAAGAACTACAATTTTTACTAGTTGTCCTTTGAATTTATATCAGAACTTTGTGTCACTTCAAGTCTGATCTTTGCACTTCCAAAATGCTACAGTAATTTTGTTTTTGTGACTATTAATGACTTGGACATGGGTCATGCTGTTACCATACAAAGAATTACATTGAAGAATTACACTGACAAATTACTGGAAGTCACAGTCTTGCATCTCTTGGAACTGTGAAATATATTTCAGTTGAGACTTGTTGTTGAGAAAATACAGACCTGCTTGATATTCAAAGCAGTTTCTGAAAACTCTAACAAATACAAAATAGGTGACAGGCAAAATTCTCTAGATTTTTATTGTTGGCACCCCAACAGGCTACGAGTCATAATTTCCAAAGACGATATGTACATCTGTAAGGGATGGCATCAACCTGAAGGAAAATTCTGGGGTGTCCACCTAGTTATGAAAATATGTTGAGTAACCAACATATAGCCCTTCAAAAAATCAAAGGTAAATAGGTATAGAGGTCACCTTCTCTAGTTTGTCTTTAATGGTTATCCCCAAATGCATGAAACCTTTACTCAGAATTAGATTCCTGCAATGTCTACTGAACTCTTCAAACATTGCAAAAGAAATGTCCTTATATAAATAACTAACTACCTTTTGAAAACTTAATGCAATTTTAAAGATGGAAATTTTAACCAGCAAACTATCCACTGAAGTCAAAATTAGGGTTTCCACAGCAACCTGAGCTACCTTTGCATTCCATACCACCAAGGAAGGGAAGTACTTCTGGAAGAAGGATGCAGCAAAGCAGAGTCTGAAAGGCAAGACCAGAGGGACATGAGAGCGGTGTCCTGTGCTTGAGCCCCCAACACACTGTCATAGCTCACAATTCCTCTGACATATAGACATGTAAAGATTATAAACTTCACATTAATACTATGGCATACTAAATAATTGAAGAAGAGGGATTTAACTGGTCATGGGGTCTTTGCCTACTCCCTTCCATTCTTTCAGTTGAGAACAACAATTTTCCTGGTTAAAAGATTAACTGCTTTAGTAGTTTAATTAAAGCAAAGACAGGTTTATAGTTTTAGTATTATGTGAAGTCCAATAGGATCTCCATGTATTATACCACTGGGTCCACTTTCCTTTCCCTGTCTGAAACAGTAAAATATTTTTATTTAAAAAGAGCAGAAAAAGTTGTTTTGTTTTTTTTGTTTGTTTGTTTAAATAGAAAGAAGAATTTTTCTTCTTTCTCCTCACAGTTTCTTTAAAAGGGCATAATCAATAAAGTCTCATTCCCTCTCTGGTTACCAATAAAGGATCTGTGGAGTATTCCCCAATAAAAAGGGAAAGCCAAGCCTCAAAGAGTGGAAGAGAAATATAGAAAGTCTGTGGGCCGTGAGAGTGACTGGACGCATCATTCTCAGTCTTTGGGATGAAATACTGGTTTCTGTTGTCCTTGACTTTTTCTTCTGAAATGCCTTACAGTAGGCTGGTCATTATTGGAATGTAAGACTTTGTTGTCTTGAAGATAGTGAAAATACAGTTCACGAAAATCTGAGATTCATTTTGCTTTCAGCAGCAAACTAAAATGATTGCTGCTTTTTCAAAATGTATATTCTGTGTGCTCCAAATACAGTTAGATGAAAAATACAGTATCGGGGAAAATCAATTATTTATTATATAATCTTGAACAAATCTCTTAGAATTTTTGAGCATGAAAATAATTCATGTGTGACAAAACCAAACCTCTAAGATGTGCAGATAGGGAATGTACAACAAGAGAAATTATACTTCCTGAATAGGGATTTCAAACTTGTCAATACTCACAGCTCAGGCAATACTAGGAAAAGGTGTTCTTTTTAAACAGATGTGTTTTTTTCAGCTTTCAGATGTTTCATTATGCTCTGAAAACCCTTTTTGATCTTCCATGCAGAGAAAAACAGCCCAGTTCAGCACACGGGACCCTTGGTAGGGTACTCACTATACTGTGCTTGCCCTGCGACAGCCAGGCTTTGGAAGCCTACTTGTCCCAGATGCCACATGCAAACTATACCCAGGAATCAAGCCAGGTTCCCCGTGGGCCATTCTTTTGAGCTTAACACCACAGAAACAGAAACAGAGAAAAGCAATCAAGGTTGAATTTTGTGTGTTTTGTGAATCACAAAGCAGTGTGTGTCTGTGTTCTCAAGGCAGAGCGGATTACAAAGCAGGCAGGTCCTCTTTGATCCCTGAAAGGAGAGAGGGAAGCTGTCCTGCTCAAAGCCCAGCCCAGTCTGGGGAGAAAGCACATTTTCTCAACAGTTACTTTCTTTTATCACTGTAGTCATTTGCAGCTCTCCAGAGGATGTGATGCTAGCTCCCATGATTGATGGGCAAGAGGTTATCAGACTCTGCCATGGCTTAATTGTGTGTCTAGGCATGGCTACAGCCATAATGGGGAGCAGTCTCCCAGAGGGACAGAGGGACATCTCCACCCCAACTGCACCTCGACTAGGAAAGTGTATATATAGGCCAAAATGGCACTGCTGCTGAGGGTGAGCAGACGCTTTCTATTGAAAATCCCATTTTCAAAAATCTATCACTTAAATACACTTTAATAATTTGGAATATTTTCCCCCCACCACTTTATTAGTTTTCTTTGTTTATTTTTAGCTGAAAGGGTTCAGTGTTTTTCTTCACCTCAGCAGCACTGCCTCCCTCAGCCTGCAGGCTGGATTATGCTCAGGGAATAAACCCAGGCGGAGCAGTGAGAAACAGCTCTCTGCAATATATTGTTCTTGTGCAGAACTCCAAGGTTTGGCTGCAGATGCTGGAAAACCCATGTCTACTGGCACTCAGCTGGATGAGAGGGTTGACCAGTGCTACTGGGAGGTTGTCAGTCAATGGGGCAGGAGATTAAAGGATGAGAAAGGACGATTTTATGGTTAAGGCAATGGACTGCCACACTGGAGAGTGACCTGGACTGCAAACCCAAATCTCTATGGGAGAGTGACACATCACCCAAATCAAATCTCTTACAGGTGGTTGCAATTTGCATGTTCCTTCTCCTCTGAGCATCCCACACAAGGCCTTCTGATGTGATTTTTGGAAGGCGTGTCTCTGTGAAGGGGACAGAGAGAAATGTCCTTCCAGCAAATAATGACAAGATCAGTGATAAAGAGAAGTTCTCCTGCATTTGTGTTTGGAGCTGGCTACAGCTATTTGTTACAAATCCATAACAGAGCTGGAGAGCAGACGGTGGATAAGAATTGAGGCTGCACTTTACACAAGGAAACTAACATAAAATGGTGAAGAACTCTTTTGCCTTTGAAGCTTAACCCATTTTTTTTCTTATGGGTTGGGTTTTTTTGCACAGCTACAAGTATTCTTGTCTCTATAATTGGTGTGCTCATATACAGTCACACATTTAAAGAAGTAGGCCCATAGTCTGCTTAAAAATGGAAGAAGGATATACATCTTCTAAAAATTGCCTCTACTCCAAACTGTTTTCATCCCTTGAAATGAGATTTTCATTAATAGATGGTGGCTGGATTAAAAGCTGTGTGCTCAGCTTTCCTTCTAGGGTACCAAATACGAAGAATATTTAATGTGACAAAAACCTCACATGTTTATCA
>VYZQ01047667.1:17068-105476 GCA_013400655.1 Mystacornis crossleyi | reverse complement strand
AAGGTCGTGGAATTTTACCATCCAGTATCACCACGACACTTACCCAGTTCCTTTACTATGTGTACCGCTCTGCTTTGTCATCATATATTCAGTCATTTAGTTGTTTGAAGCATTACGACATTTTATGTTTATATGTGCTTAAATATTTTAACTTTTTTTTGGTAGCACTTAGCCAATTGTGCATTTTTATCCCTTTTTTGACTGTTTTTGAAACTTTAGCTCAAAATTTTTCTCTGGTTGCAAAGCTTTTTAAACTATTCATTATAATGAAATATTTTACCAGATAATTCACTGAGACAAATGTGAAATGTGCAGTTGGAAAGCTAAAATTATAACCCGTCACATAAACCTGTCCTCATTAGCTCCTTTCAAACATCTCCAAATGTTACCAATAGAGAAAGACATCCTCGGAGAGGGGCTTGGAACCTGAATTCTTTAGTTTTCAATTGGAATCTGCTTTATGTTTGAGAGGAAGGCTTTAATTTCCTACATCTGAGATTCATTTTCAAATGCAAGTTAACAGGAAGATTAGTCTTTAAGGACTATTAGTGACTGGCCAGAATGGTGTTGGTGACTAGAACATAAAAGGGAAAAAAAGAAAAATATGGACTTAAGAAAATGAATAAGGGGATGCATCAAACTATACTCTCAGCTGGTATCAATTGAGATGGTTTCCTTCCACTGAGACTGTGCCAGATGAGACCAGTAACAGATCTGTCCTTCATGATTCCAGCTGTAGTTCTGGGCCATAACTTAAAAGTAGTTTTCTGGATTGTTTAGTTGGTTCTTATTTTATATGCAACGTATAGAGCCTTTACTGATAACCTGTGGGACATTCTTCAAAGCTTTGCTGTAAAGACTGTTAACAGCAAAGGAAATGCTTAACACTTATTGCAGTAATGAAAATATCTTCAGACACATTAAAGGCCTTTTATTGAGTTTTGATGGTTTTATTATTACTACCATCCCTGCTTTAGTAAATTTTTGTTTAAAAGGTCAAAGTTTTGTTTATTTATGTCAAAAATTATTGATGTATCTGGATGTAAGCAGAAATATATGAAGGGTTATGCCATGATCTTTGGATGTCTTACCATTTCCTCCTTTTCTGCATGTTTTTCATAATCTCCAAAAAGAGAGCTATGTCACTTGAGCTAATGCCCATGGGCTTCTGTGAAACTCTCCTGCTGTTTCCTTGCCAAATCAGGGATACCCAAGCCTTGAAAAAAGTATTTGCCTCCTGTTAAAACAAATGATTGTTAGAGATGAGAAACCAGACTCAACAGAGCCAGGTTTGCATTTGTTTCAGTAACTTCTGTGATCTATTCATATGTTTGATATATTTATATGTTTTTCCAGGCAAATGCAAGGGGGTTTTGTATGAACCACAGCTTGTAAGTCAGAAAATTGCTTTCAAGTGAGCCATGATCAATAGGGGGCTGAAGCAAGTGTCTTGTTCTGATCATTGTACATAATTATTGTAAAATGGTTTGACAGGTTACAGACTGTATGTGGCAAACTAAGGTGAAGTTGAAAAAAAGACAGTACAAGACAGGAGACAGGACAGCATGTTAGTCTTGTAGCTACCCCAAAGAGAGAAGAGAAGGTTACATGGAGTTTTGACTGAATGATATTATAAAGCACCATAAAAAAATCCTTTAAAATTGCTCACTTGTTTTCCCACTGCTTTTAACAAAATTAATTATTTATAACATAATTTCTATTTAGGTAAATTGTAATGTCAATGCAGAAGAAGCAGTTAAAGTCAGAATTTCCTAGCACCCCTTAATTAGAAGAGTTTAAAAATGTCGCTGTTTGACTTAGAGCTGAGAAAACTGAAAAACCTATATTTAGTGCTGTTTACCCTGTTATACTTTTTGGATGTTAATTTCTCTTTTGATCAGTGTATAGGAGAGACTTCCTTGTTTTACTGTTAACTGAAACATGCAAACCTGTAATCCTGCTTTGGTAGTGCAAAGCTATGTTCATGTGATCATGCGTGAAATGTTTTTCATCAGTAATCTAATATTTATGAGCTATTACGGTATTGAGGCTTTCTGGTAATGCAGGTATTCGTTTTCCAGTGACATAATTTCACTGCTAAAACCAATTTCTATGTAACAGAACTGAAATGTTCTTGATATCCGCAAATGTAATTCTGTCTAATATCAAAGTTTAGAATAGATGGGCCACATTAGCAAAGGAATACAGAAATGTACATTATTTCAAAAGAGATGAAATTTATATTAAAGAATTAAAATAATTTTGAAAACTTATGATGTTTTGTTTCTGCTCTGAAATTACCCAAGTCTTCTAACAACACTTTTCATTGCATCATTCCAGAGTTCTAAATATGTCACATTTTGGCAAGATCATTGCCTCAAACATACTAGTACTGTGCTGGGATTCCTGCTCCTTTGACTTGTATTCTGGGTGCAGGCAGTTAGATCAGCATTAGTCAGTGCAGAAAATCACATCTGTGTGCCAGGGTTTCAGACTGCTGGTAAAGACTTATTCTTGGCAGGCCAGCAGGACAGATACAAGGTTGGAAGGCATCATCCTTGCAGTGTGTCACAGTGTTGAGGACTCAGTTTTTGTCTCCTCTGGAAAAAATATTACCAAAAGGTTTCTTTTCTAAGCAATTAAAAAAAGACCATGCTTTGGCAGTTTAATGTACTTACAAGTAACTGCAAAGTGAATATAGATAAACATAGTGGGAGAAGAGTGCTGTATTTATGCAGAAGCATGTATCTGTGTATGTGTTGATGTACACACGTGTGTTTGTGTGTGTGTGTGTGCGCATGCACAGGAGTGGTTTTATACTCCAACTTACCCCATGGTAAATTTTAAAACTGTTTATATTTTTCAGAAATTAAAAAAAAAGTTGAATCCTTGTCTATAATATTTTTCTTTTTTAGAGGATGATCTCAGTATTATATTAGTTATCTGCTTCTACAGAGGATTTAAGATGTGTGTACATGGGGCAGCAGAGCATGAAGACCATCCCTGGTTCACCTAGATTGAACTAGGGTGATATATCTGCAAAGCACATTTCACTGTTGATAGCTCAAGTACCAAAGATATATAAACTGTATTTGCTTGACCCACTGCTCAGGACAGTAAGTTTTCCCCCTTCACAAGGCTAATAACCTGGGTTCAGCATAATTTTGAAACTTCTGTAGTGTATCATTCTGACACTTAACCAATGCCAGCCAGGCAAATGCATCATGTTATAGCATGCGGTGTGGATGCACCACATGTAAACAGGGAGAGTATTTGTCTTAAGCTGTTAAAACAAATATTTAGTATCATTTGCTGTCTATTTTATTTTTCTAATTAATATTTATACTCACCTTTCAGACCTATGACTTTGTTGAACAGCGTGCAGTAGAGTTGGACTCATGGTAGATTGTCATAATTCTAAGGTAGGATGAAAAGCAGGATGAAAAAGTTCTAGTTTTAGTTTAACCTTTGGAGCTGTAGCAGATCATGCTCAAGGTCATGTTAACTTTCATGTTAACTTTCATTTTTCCTCAACTGTAAAATGGGGTAGTGATGGTTGGCACCTCTGTGAAGTGTTTTGAGAACTTCAGGAAAATTGCATGTTGGTAACTAAGCCAGTGAAAAATGACTAGATTTTTGTTTTGTATTATGTTTCTACTAATATAATGGGGGAACAACACTCTGCTGTGAAGGTGGAATTGCTCTGTGATGTAGAAAGTAAGGCTAAATGCTGGAATGAGACAGAGGAATTCATTTCACCTTAAGGGATGACTACAGTGCAGAGATGTATATCTGTAGTAGTCATTATAGGCTGCCTTTCTAGTCAGTGGAGAACACTTGCCACAATCCATTTGACTTTCTTTAGATGTCTGCTTGAGGCTGAGATGAATAATGCCTTATGAATAATGCTCATTATATAATATAATCTTATGTCCTACTATAGAGGTATCTTCAGCTGGTCTGTATTGGTTGTGGTTGCTTTTGTTTGGCTAAAGCACCACTTTCATAAGGTTTCCTTAAGACTAATTTGTACAAGTAACCAAATATTTGTAGTGATGATACTACTTTTTTCCCTTTCCTTCCCACCCATATCTTGTGTTAACCTTCAAAAGTAGTTAATGAAACATATAAATAGCAATTGAAACTGCTTCTTGTAGAGTATCATCATGTTTGACAATAAGTGCTGAGCGTTGGTCAGCAGCTGCTGTAAAAAATGAAATCTGCATTTGGCATGCACAGTGGAATGCTGAGGTGGTGATCAGTATTTTGACAAACAGCTGAGTCTGGCTTGGCCAGCTATTGGGATGGCTGCATACACATTTTGCTATATTATTTTGATTGCATTACTTTTGGATTTGAACTGAGGTCAGGATAATTGTAGAGAAAGATGTGTCACTGCTTAACAAGGTTATAAAAATGTCTACTCAGTTTCTGCAGCTCCTTCTGAGACACAATGACATTTCTACGTGGTCTGTGAACTGTGTCATTGCAGATATTTGCTTGATGGTTGTAATATGGATACAAGGCTTTTCAATATATTTACAAAAATACATGTTTCATCCTCTTTGGAACTGGAATATTATTATATACGGAGATTAACTACATATTGAGACTGTGTTATTTGTGAAATTAACATAAAGAGAGTTCTCATATGCACATAAGTGCTGGCATTTTTTCCTGGAGCTGGCTTAGGAATCTGAGTTAAAAGTAAAGGTGGATAATGAAACGTGATGTATGTGTACATTCCACGTCCTATTATGCTGATAGCCCTGTATCTGTCATTTTGGAGATGACATGAAAAGATAACGAGTAAGCCTTTGTGCATATCCTGTAGCTCAGAGAAGGAAAAAAGCTGTTCTGAGGCTTGCATGTCGTTAGCGGTGAATATTGGAAAACCCCCTTCTGCTTGTCTTGCCTTGTGAGATGTGAGACTTGAAAGAACTTTCGCTTCTTTTCCTGGTTTGAAAACATATTTAACCTCTGAGAAAGGAAGCCAGGAAAGACGCTGAATAACTTGATTTACCATCTCTTGAAATACCTCCTTTACTAGTTCTGTGCCAGAATCTGAAGTGCTGTAGTGACAGCAGCCAAAAGGGAGTGAGGATTTGGATAGAGATAAAGGGAAAGATTAAAAAAAGAAGTCTAATCCTATATTTAATCCAATGGTCTTGTTATCTGAAGCTGGCCACTTCCAGGAGCTCTGCAAACCTTTCCTGTAGTGAATGAATTGAGCCCTGTGCTATAATGACAAATACTTCTGGGAAATACTTGTGGTACGTTAATGCTACAGTGAAAAAGTACAAGTGAATTAGATATAAAAGGTATGACTTTTTACATCTGTGGTGCATGTCGATTATGGAGGCATAGATGACTCAAGAGAGTGTCTGAGTTGCTGAAAAGCAGGTTTTGGAGTGACATCCCAGGAACAGCTGCTGCTGAGAGTATGCAGGACTCGGGGGCGGGGGGACAGTGCAAAGTCTTTATCAGTGAAATGTCGAACTTTTCTTTAGTCCAAGAAAAAATGGGATTTATTAATGTTTCTGATGGATTTATTGTAAACATTATTACTCGAACATGATTCTAAAATTTTAATTCACATCTTTTGACTCTTAGCTGGTTGATTTTGGTAAACTTCTACTGACTTAAACCAGCTAAGAACCTTTTTCACAATCATTACAGTATTATTTACTTGAAGTATCTCCTGTACTAGAAGCTGTCTGGGACAGAGAGCTCCAAAGCTCTAAGAAAAATGGTTTCAGGTCTCTTTGGAAGTAGATGTTTGCCCCTAAGTAGAAGTGTTCAGCAGCATACATCCTAATTTGAGGATGTCTAGTAGTGAGGCATTGCAGAACTGAATTTTGCAGTACCTAGGTCACCCTTGTGATTATGTGTTGCCTTTGGAAGTTTTGGCATTGGGTGAGCTGTCTGCTTCCTATAATTCTACTTGAATTTGACATCCTCCTTTTCTCCCTTCATAGAAATGTCTGCTTGGTGATTAAAGGCTCATAAGGCAAACATGTAAGGCTACACTATAAGTTCACTTTTCCCAGACATGATCTTTTTATTTCTGCCATTAGAGCCTTGTGCAGGGTACACAAGGAGTACATCCTCACTTCTAGCTGTTTTCTGGAGTCACACCAAAGCTGCAGCTGAACCAAGTGGACAAAGATGGACAGAGAATCCTAAGCAGTGTCAGCAAGTTTTGAGCAGTCCACAGAAGTGTGCATAATGACAGTTTTGGAGAAAGGTGCCATAACATCGTGGCAGGCACAGCAAGAGGCCCTAACTGTTGTTTTTTTTTTTTTTTTTAATCAAAGTGGGAAGCGAGGCATGGCAAAACTGAAGACTTTGGAATGGTGTGAGGTCTTGAGAAGAGAATCTTAGTAAGGCTGAAGGCAGAGAGGCTTGGCATAAGAAGCTTTTCAGTGGCTGGCTTGCTTTAATTAGGAGCAATGCATTTAAAGTTCAGCATGCCGAAGGAAATAATTCTCTTGCAAAGCCATTAGTGAGAAACTGAGTCCTTTATTTTTATTGTTATTTAATTCCACTGGTGTATGAGGTTGTCATCAGAAGAATGTTTGTTGCTTGTTTATTCAGGTCAGGAAAGCTGTTAATGAAATATGTAGTCACATAGTAATTATGTCATCAGATACACTGCTACAAAACTCTCCTTAGTGAAGAGGAATTTCCTTGCACCTGATGGTAACATTTTTCAAAATAAAATATGTCAGAGCTTTGAAGATTATCTTGGCAGAGCATCATACCATTAAAGAAAGATTGAATATATCCTGTCCAAATCTCTTGCTTCTTGTAATGGTGCCTAAGGCTACAGTCCTCCAGATGTTGATACTACCAGCATTTACATTTTGAATGAAAAACCCCTCTTGTTACCACAGACACTTCACAGTAGAAATTTTTCACTTTTTTTCAGAACAGTTTGTGTGATGTAATGCAAAATATTGTGATGGAAAAAAAAAAAAAAGCAGATTTTCCCCCCCTTCAAAATAATTTGCCTTTAGCAATTAGAATGAGAAAGGATGGGACAGCATCTATTTCATGCCCCTTGCTTCCCAATCTAGGTTAAGGTTGCACTGTTTTCCCATAAATAGCTAAAAATTGTCTTAGTCTCAGGAAGGAAACAGAAGGTGCTGCAGTAGAAATAGTAGTGAAAGGGCATGCAAAACCTTCCTTGCACTAACACTGGCCAGACACCATCAGCATTAAACTTAATGAGCCTTATTTACACTGAGTCAGTGCACACTGCTCTAGCCTTAAAGGGACCCTAAAACAAGTGAGAATGGGAATCATTTCCTATAAGCTTTGGTAACTGACACAACTACTGCCACAGGGGTTCGAGAGATGGTGGTAAGACAGCTCCATTTTCTTAGTTTTGTTGTATACCAAAGGCAGCTTGCAGCCTTCTTGCTGTGGTGCTACAGTTTCACACAATTTAGTGAATGAAAAGCTGGACCAAGTGATCAAGAGACGACAAAGGGATGAACTAATAGGACACTGAAAAGAAAAATACATCTTTCTTGGTGTATCGTATTAGCAAAGCCATGTAAAGTCGAGAAAGACTGGGCAGGCTTCAATTGGAATATTATTTTTTCAAGAAAAAGTGTATCACCGCCTGTGGATCCAAAGATTGCTTTGTCCTGGTCTCGTTTATGAGTTTAGCTGTCTTATGTACCTAATGTTTTTCTGGGTTAGTAGCTGAGGCTTGAATCCAGTAAAAAGATTCATGATGCAGATGCACAGACTAATTTTCCAATCTGCTGCTACTGTTTCAGTCCTGTACACTCTGAATTGGAGTTTACAACTGTCAGCCTGAAGAAGAAGGGCATGGCTTGGAGGACTGCTGATACTTTCAGGATCAGATGTTCAGCCCACCACCTTCCAACAAACAGATCTTGGTCAGACCATTAGTAACAGTTCCAAGGAAAGTCATGAATACACTACCAAGCAGAACGTGTGTACATTATATTTGCCATGTATATGTGGTTTTGTGGTAGTGAGATATATTTGAGAAGAAATAACAGTGAGAAGTAACACACTGAGTCTTCCATACAAGTGACTTGTAAAGGTAAATGATTTTCCCAACTGCTGTTTTTCACTACACAGCAGCTTTGTATGGGAACACCTTATTAGAAAAAATACTGAGACTGTGATGTGTGTGGGATTCATTTACAGGTTATACTTACTCAAAATGAGAGGGATCAATCTTCTAAAACTCACTTTACATCATGACTTTATATAGTGGCAGAAATACCATTGCATATAGTATATTCAGCAAATACACACAAATACATGTGCTTCAGAATGTCATGTGCTCTTTGTTTTGTGCTTGCACTTCAAATAATTTCTGTTCAACCATGATATCCTTTGGCATGGATGGATGCTTGTTTGTAGAACAAGTAACATAATTCCTGAGTTAGAAAGGTCATAGATGGGGCAATGGGACTGGGGACCCAAAGCTGGAAAATGTATTAACATAGTTTAATCAGTCATACTAAATTCCACTGTGGCATATTTCCTCAACAAATTAGTTAAAAGGATTCTGGGTTCTGTCACTGGAGAAGAAAACACTTATCTTTACTCTAAAAAATATTTTTTTTCCTTTAATTATTGTGTCTGAAAGTGTTGGGGGTTTTTTGTTTGTTTGCATTGGGGTTTTTGGTTTTTTTTTTTTTTGTTTTGTGTGATTGGGTGTTTGTGTTTTTTTTTTTTTTGTTTTGGTTGTTTTTTTTTTTTTTTTGCATTTTTATGAGTGTCAGTTAAAGTTCATGCTCTAATGTTTAAACATTATATTAGGATATTTGGCCTTTCTGTAAATTTTGCCAGAGCTTTGTTGTGTATCCTTGATCAAATTACTCATTCCTTCTGTCTCACTTTCACTGTATTCAGGTGATTCTCCAGTAACTGTCCTAAACTTCAGCGTGTCTGTAAAATGCATAGTGGAATGTGATGTTAATATCAGATGGAATTTCTAAGAGTTCTACTGCCATTCAAAGAAGTTGTAAATATCTGGAGTTTGGCTAATTTGTCTTATCCAGCATGTTCTCTGGTGAAGAGCCATTACTTCAAATACTGAAAGAATGTGCATACAAACCATGGGCGAGGCAGTGTGGGTTTTGGCAGAACAATATGCTTAGGTGAGCAATCCGAAGCAAAGGAGTGCAAATGTGAAAGGATATCAGTGAGATTCATCTGCACAATAACTGTGGGCATTTCATTTCTAGGATAACTATGTGAGTTATGCAACATTAGCTACCCCTTGAATAGTTTGAAGCCGAAGTTGGAAACCAATTTAGAACTGCTTTATTGTGGCCATTCTTATGCATCCTATACAACTGGGACCCTGCCTGCTTTGTCCCTTGAGAGGAAGGGTAAGAAAGGCACTTCAGGAGGGAATACAGTTCCATTACTCTGTGGTGACTCTGCAATCATTAACAACAGCATTCTTGTTGAGTTGCACTCTTGGTACATTCAAATTGAAATTCCTCCTCTATTAGAGTGCTACCTCTTTTTCACAAGTACCTTGTAGAACTTTATAGCTTATAAGCTTCATAATGGTGGGATCCCACCCTGAAATACAACTGTAGTATGATACATTGTGCTAAAGAACTCATCTATGGTTACTTTTTTCTGAAATAGATATGCCTAATGGAGTTTTAAAAAGTATAGAAGTAATTCACAAAATTCAGTAATTAACGGTATGGTAAAAATAGAATTCTTCTAAATCACTTTAAAAGTTGGCCTGTTTCCATCTACACCATTTAAATAGGTATTAATTTAAAGCCAGCTGCTTTTTGCCTTTTGCATTTCAGTATCGCTCGGTTAGCTTTTTGTTCTTCTTCCTGAGGATTAAATCTGCGTCCTGCAGGCTTATCATCCCTGACTTTTTGAATGTGACAACGCTCACTGTGATCTCCTAACTCATCAATCAAATGGGACCATAGCCTTCAAAAGGGTTTTACAGAGCCTCTTTCTCGAATAGCACACAGTATTTCCATACTAAGGGCATACTATGCCATAAAATAATGTTTATGTTGCTTTAGGCTTAATACCATACCATTTATGAGCACAAGTGCTGAAGCAATTTGGAAAGAGATGTTAACTTTATATCCTACTAGGGAAATAGTTTTATTACTATGTATGCAAAGCAACAGGAAAGCAAAGCTTTGCTTTTATATTTTATTAGCTACCATTATCATGTTTCGGGGGCCTTTTCTTGTATTAGTATTTGCAGACATATAGATATCTGTCTTTATGAGCATACTAAGAAGTTAGGAAATTAATAATGTAGCTTCTGAATCTTTAGAAAAAGCACTTGATTTAGAAAACAAAGAATTGCCTCAGCAATGAGGCTTAAAAATGCCAGATGTAGAAAAGTAACATTGTGCTTTGGCATTGGAAAGTGGGATGGAGATGAAAGGAGTTAATCTAACTGCTATGCAAAGGAATATCACTGTTGGTAGTGCCAGCCATTTAAATATGAGTCAAGTCCCAACATAGTCCTGAGATATCCTAAAATCATTAAAATATGTCTCTTTGTCTTTTGGGCTCAAGGGCTGGGGGGTGGTCGAGGGTGGGGGGCCCCGAGGCCCAGGCCCGGGTCTGGGCCAGGCCCTGCTCCTCGACCCCTCAGCGCGGGGCCGGCCCTGCCCTGCCAGGGCGAGCTGTCCCTGCTCCGCAGGCAGCCTGGGGCTGAGGCCGCGGGGCCCAGATGGGGTCTGGGACCGGCGGGAGCCGACGAGACACCTTCGCATCCAGCACAGCCCTCGCCGAGGCCGAAGAAAACACCGCACTGCAGCCAATGAAAAATACCTTTTCTCTCAAGTCAGCAAGGAAAGAGGAGAAAAGTGAAGTCACATTCAACAAAGCTAAACATGGCTATTCCAAGGTCAGAGACAGAGGGGATGGGGCAGGACCACGTGGGAAGGCAGCGATAATAACGGGAAAAGAGGGCGGCTGCGCTTTTTGTAGCATGAAGCTTAAAAGATGCTTCTTGTAAAGCCATAGAAAAGGGCTTTAATCCATTTGGAAAAAGCTTGGGGGGGGATGAGAAATTCTTGTGAAGCCTGTGACTTTAAAGAAAGGACCACACTAGGCCATATAGAAGTTATGAGAAATTGTTAGAGACCTGAAGTAAAGAATTTGTGCTTTCAGACTGAGATAACTCATCCTTAAAAAATTAAAACCCCATTTTCTCTGATGGCCCATGATTTTTGCATTATGGGAAAACTGCAGAAAATTCATGGAAAAGATACCTTTCTTCACTTCAACAGATTTTTCTTTGGGCAACACTGTTGGTTTGTGAAAATTCTATGGCACAATAGAAGAAACCGCTTTTTCCTAAAGCATAAATAGACTCTTAAAAAGTACAACTCTGACCAAAATACCATGTTCTTGTTTTGTTTGCACTTGTGAAAGGTTTATGGTAAAGGAAAAAAAAAAAAAGTAATTGGGAAAGAAAAAGGGTTTTAAAGGTTTGCTTTAATTTCTTATCAATCCTTTTTTCCCATTCTGTTAATAATAAGGTTTTCTGTTATATTACAACTGTTTAAGTGTAAACCTTGTTTTGCCCTGAAATTTCTTTATATTTTCCTCAATGAATCCATATTTCTCTTATACACGTAATTAGATTTCATGTGTTTGGCATTTAAACCAGCGTCAAACCACAAAACCTCTCTCTTAGCTAAAAACTTCTGAAGTGTTTTTCACTGAAATTAAATGCTTTTTATTATTATACTTCTTGTCTTCCTGAGGTTCAGTCTTCTGTTCTTTACCTAGCAATGGATTTTATTTAAGTGCTGATAATAATGACGAAGTCAAATGCTAATAGAGGAAAGGTTATAGTTGTTCTTTATCCACTTGTTGCTGACACAGAATTTGTTCAGTTGATATTGCATGAAAAATTCTGGCACAATGAGAAAAGATGTGATTCTAGCAATTAAAGAGATTTCCCTACCATTATGGTTGGGTATGTCATTCCAGAGGACACCAGAAGCCTCTTGCACATGGAGCATACCATTTCTTCTCAATAAGATTTTATGGTTGTCCAAGTTAAGCTGGGAAGAGATAAAAAATGAGAACTGTCTGCTTCCTGTGCATTTGTAGTAGACCATTAAGGTATGTTCAGTTCTGGATCTTGGTATGAATCCAGCAAATGCCAGGTCTGCTTTCCTAGCCTCACGTAGATGAACATTCATGGGGTTTGGCAAGCTTCCGAACAAGCTTGTTCAGGAAGGAGGGATTTGCTATGCTTTTTGGTTAGTTTGAAATCATGAAGTGTAGCAAACAGTCAACCTTCATTGCTAGTCAAACTAGTTTTGGCTTGAAAGACAACATGAGTTTCTTTCTTTGAAATCTGTATTTGTAATTTCTGTAGAAAAGGCCTTCTGTTCATTATTCTTTCATGAATCAGTAATAACACAACTAAATACAGATGGTTTGGGTTGATATCTAAGTTTAATTTGCAAAAGCAAGTAACCTCACCATGGAGTGTGAACTGAAGTGTGGAATTACCTTTGGAGTTCCCCAGTTGGTCCAGAATCTATTATTCTGCTGGCATGCATATCTTTTATTTGTAGTTATTTCAGTTCCTCCAAGTGATAAACTATGTCAGTGTCAGTGTCGAACAATAATTGAGGATTTGATCTCTTGTTATGCCCAAAAATCCATCTTAAAGAAACATCAAATTTACAAGGAAACTTCACATTTCAAAATAATTGTGCATTCTGAGTTCAGCTGTTGTCCGTTTAGGTCATGGTCTATCTTGATGGCAACAGATCCAGTTTTTACTCTAGAGTTCCAGCTTTACCAAGAGCAAAGGATGTCCTCCACCAAAATCATTCTGAATAACATTTTGCACTTTATAAACTGATTAGAAAGTCGAAAGAGGCAGAATATTGCTGGAAGATAAAGAAAGATCTCAAGATCAAGTAAATAAGAAAATGCCCTGTAAAAAATTAATTTTATACCAGTCCTCCTCTTGCTTAGCAAGTCACTTTTAAACAGATTTTCAAAGTTAGGGAGGAATTTCATGTTCTTTATTTTCAAGTAGCCCCAATGTTTTTGGGCCTAGACTTAAAAAAAGGTGCTAAGCACTACAGATCTAATTGGGGTCTGTACTTGTACTAGGTAAATTATTATAACAAAGAGGGTGCATAGGTAACAAATTGGACATCTAGAATTAATGGTGTTTTTATTGTTTTGTCATTCTTCCATAGAAAGAGGGAATGATAATTCTTGTTCACAGAGGGGATGTGAGATAAATTCACTACCATTTATAACCATTATAACCATTATAACCATTTATAAAGTTCTGAGGTGCCATTATGGTATTGAAACTTAGGAGGACCTATAATATCCCAGTGTTTAAATGGCCTGCATATTAAATATGGGCCAGGGAAACCCAATTGTGTGCCATATGGGAGAGAGGAGAGGAACAAATATTCAATTACCTATGGGAATGTAATCAGTGCCTTGAGTGGTTTTGGTCATATCCTAAAGTATTTACTGCAACACCAGTGCATACACCAAAACATGCTGTCTGTATCTTTTGCATGTGTTTTGATTTTACAGATGCTTAGTTGAGCGCACGTTTAAGCTTATTATTAAGCATAATATAACTTTAATATAAAACTTTAAATACAAATTTATTCATACTACAATTGATCTATGAACAGATTCATGATCTTAAATAAATAAATACTGTATCACTGGATCATTGGATTGGCGGTAAATGTCTACACTGTTTCCTATTTCTAGTTAGCTATAAGCATTTTGTAGTGCTTGTTGATCACCACGTTTCCAGGAGATGAGCAGAGAGAAGCAACTGGTTAACAGCTGGTTGCATCTGGTCACAGTCAGGAAAGCACAGCAATAGAATAAACAATTCAGTTTTCAACAGCTGCATTTGCAGTTACAGTCTACTGAATCAAATAAGTGCAGTTTTCCAAGTATAATTGTTGAGTTAGAAATATAAATTATCTTTAGAAACATTTAGAAGTAACAAGAAAAAAACTGTCCTTATTTTATAATTTTTTTTCCTCTTTTACTATTGTTATTTTTAATTCCTGGCTTTGTTTTAAACATTGAGAACATCTACTAATAAACAACATCCTTAAGCATTTTCATTCTCTTCTGTGTTTTGCACCCTGATATACATTTCTGTGTTTCAATCTCCAGAGGTTCTTTGCTCTCCTCTTTCACTTCTGGAAGCACTTGAGTACTGTTAGATATTTCCTGATAAACACCAAGGACCTTGCTAACAATTTTTATTGTCCCTGGGAAGTCACCAGATACAATATTGATGGGTAACTGTAGAACACGTTATTGAAGAACAAATTGGATTTGGAATGTTGTCAAGTAACAGATTGCCTGAATATACTACTGAAAGCCATCCAGAGAATGGGAGATGGTCATACTATCTGAAGACACCATGCCTGGGGCAAAAATTTGTATCACTTCTCTATCAAGATGTCAGCATTCTCAGATGTCATGTTAGTCTGCATCATCTACCTGTCTTGGAAAGTAGTATCCTGTGAACAACAAAAAGAACCATAAGATCACATGTATAGTAGATTATTAAATCAGGGCATATCAAGTTTAGCTGAGATTTTGGCAGATCAAAATCCTTTCAGGTAACCTTTTGATCCACATATCACTGCAGCTGCAGTTGCTGTTATGTACTGCCTTTCCCTAATTAAAAGCTATTTCCAAAGTAGACTGGCAGTAGACAAAAAAATTTGTCTAAGTTACCAAAGAACTTTAACAGTTTCTTCAACCTGTTCTTACCTCCTGAGTAAACAAAAACTGCCTAATTATATATTTACTTGGGAGACTAAAGGGCTTTCTTTAAAGTCATTGCATAGCTAGCCCACATTTTATGTTGCTCAAGACTTTTAATTCACTTTTTCTCATAAAATGAACCAACATTTGGGGTCTGTTTTCATAATATTTTATTTAAGCTATTTTGATTACAGTAGCAATTTGTCTGAATAAGGACAAGAGGCGTGAGCCCAAGGCTGCATTGTAAAACATACAGGATGCTAAAATCCTTTGAGTCTTTTAACAACAATCTTTTCTATTTCAGATTGATATGAACCAATACAGCAATTAAAAAATCATTGCACTTGCAAACAAATAATCATACTAATATGAGTGTTAGCATACTTGTTGTATTAGTTCATCTTATTCAATAGAGCATACAGAATCTTATGATGTTCTGTTATTTATACATCTGAACTTTGGTATTCAAAGTGTCATGCCAGAAGAGCCAGAAGAGATGATTTCCTAACTATAATTGTCACATAGGTGGATGCACAACTACATGTATTTTTAAAATTAGCAACATTAAAGATGATAGTTGAGCCATTTAACTTTACATAACTGCATGTATGTCTTTGATTCATAAAGGTCATCAATCAGATACCTGAAAACATCCCTTGGTGAGTCCAGGTGTTAAAATAGTGTATTTTTCATCCATCACATCTTCACTCAACCTAAAAAAATGCTAAAGTTTATGTTATTGACCTTATAAGCACATATCTATCACAGATTTTTTTAACTTTATGCATAGTCACAATATCAGCAAATGTAACACCCTCTGGACACAAGCTGGCTTGTACCAATGGAATAAATGTCTCAGGCTAGAACCAAGGCTGTAGGTGGATTGAGTTGGTCTTCACTTATGTAAAATTCTTGTTTCATTTGAAACATATTGCAGCCCTAGAACTTGGCTTTAGGTTGTCTGAAGGAACTTGAAATCTCAGAACAGTCCATACAGAGTTCAGTTCATCCCAGAATAGAAGAATGAGGAGACACAAGAAACAAAAACAGAAGGAAAAAAAGAAAAGCAGAAAAA
Organism: Mystacornis crossleyi; assembly: GCA_013400655.1. NCBI lineage: Eukaryota > Metazoa > Chordata > Aves > Passeriformes > Timaliidae > Mystacornis > Mystacornis crossleyi. The sequence goes on along the minus strand of VYZQ01047667.1, from coordinate 89,605 downwards.
ATAAATGTCTCTTTTGGTCTCAGTATAGTAATAAGCAGCCAGTATAGAAAACATGCACAATATTAGGGGTCCTTCAATTGAGTACCTCTTCAGAGGGACAACAGAAAGTGTCTGGTCTGATCTCTGTGGCTCCTCAATATACCAGACAAGTGCTATAGAAAGGAATGGACCCCAGACCTTTGGTATCAGTCGTTGCTGTCCAAAGGGATGGCAGAAGTAGTTGCTTACTTTACAATAAATGTTTTTCTCCTGGTTTGTTACAGCATTCTCAAAAGAACAAACTGAGGTGTGAGTGGAGCATTTTGATCCAGGAGATCCATACACCAGTAATCCCCTGTGAGTGTGGACTTCAGCTCAGCTAGATTAAAAGCAGGAAGTGGGGACAGTGGTCATGTCTTGAAGCATCATTTAAATGTGTAATTTTAGCCAATCCAAACTGAAAGTGTGTGTCCCCACGCTCTTTTCACTGATTACAATGTCACTGATAAATCATACATGTATTTTTACTATGTACTAGTGCTATTTCTTGGTGTCAGGAACCACGTGCACAGCGATGATGAATGAATGGCAGTGTTTTGCCCTGTGAGTAAAGGTAGGTACATGATTAGGTTAGTCAGAAGGTACAACGCTACCATATGTGAGTTTAGCATAGCACACTCTCATACATTTTTTTGATCTTCCAAGAAAGCAAGACCAATGCAAGGGACATTTCAAAGAGCAATGACACTTTAGTGATAAGAAAATTTAAGCTCACTATCATCACATAGCAACTTCTGATGTCAAACACTGTGACTACTTAAAGAACAGTCAGAAAAGACTGAGAAGAAATGGTATTATTAGAAAGCATTCTTTCTGTTTCCCTTATCCTGTTGACCATTCTTTCCACTCAATATATAACTCACAGTGTCAGCACTGAACCTGGTCCTGATCCAAACACAGAAGGGGGGAGATTTTTAAATGCCAGCCATCTGTTTGCTTCTTAAAGGAATGCTGGTCAGCTACTAAAGCCACTGTCAGTAACAGGTAGAGGAATGTGAAGAATGCTTGGAAAAAAATGCATAAAATGTATGTCTTGTTTTCTTATCTCTTCTCTAACACAACAAGAAGACACCATCAGCCCTGGAATTGTCTCTTGACAAATTGTTTCATTACTATTTCCTGCCACAGACAGAATTGTCAGAATTATTCTTCTAACCTAAATTTCTGCTTGTCTATGTAAATAAACGTGGTGTGGCCATGAAAGGTACTTCTACAAAGTATGAACTACCATCTGCTGTACTGTTACACCATTACTCTTCTGAGTCTTTCAGACGGATTTTTGCTATTATCAAGAAAATAATTTTCAAAATGATTATTCAATGCTATATTTGTTCATAAAATAATTTGCTTTTTTTTTTTTCCTCCATTGCTGTGGAATTTTTGGGAGCAGCAATAAGAGAAAACAGCAGACAAATGAAGGTGTAAGATGCATCTAAGCAGAATACCGGAAGGCAACAGATATCACAGAAAACTCTTGTATTCTTACTCCATGAGAAACCCAAATAACAGATTTGCATATGATCTTATTGTATTATTTGTGCCATTTTCTATGGCTTATTTAATCTGCGATGACCTTGAGTAGTAATCTCCATTTTAACAACGGCATTTCACTTTTTTTGAACCTAAAATTAGAACTCTGAGGCCACTTTGAAAAAAGGTTTAGTTACCTAATCTTTGATCGAGTGTGAGATTAGAAGCACTAGTTCCTGAACGGTTGCTCCCTCAGAGAGCAGTGGAGCACTGCAGAACTCTGAAAGCCATCATTACAGCCTGGAGAAGCTGGGTGATCCCACTAGGAATGCTGGGCATTGCCCTGGAACAAGCACGGCCGCTCTGCTTATGGAAGAGGAGTGCGTCTGTCAAGCTGGGGGACGCTGCATATGCTTTTGGGAAGGGAGCAGACATGAAAAAGAGAATTAGCACTGAAAAAAATGGCTGTGTGGGCTTTCAGCTAATGTATCTCGGCACAGTGCCATGGAGCTATGCGGGTTTATTAAACGTAAGAGCTGCTGCTTATGTGTAAATTAGGACTGCCACCTGGCTGGTTTCCAGCTGTCTTGCCTGGTTTTATTCTGAACTTGCTGGCTGCTGTTGGAGCTACTGTACATATTGGTCTGGACATTCTCAGCAGACATTTCTTTGGAAGGTGTATGGCGTTTTCTGTGCTTAAGACAACTGCATTTTACCTCTGTTTTAGCAATAAAGAGCCACTGAAGTCACAGAGGTAATTATTCTGAAATGTTGATGGTGGTGACAACTTTATAAAAAAAGGTCACTTAAAATGTAGTAAAAACAGGATAGGTTCATCCAAATAAAATGATATTGAAAAGGCATGCAATCTGTTTCTTTTTATAGCCTTTTCAAATTATAAGTTATGTAGATGAATGTAGATAATAAGTTACAATAGAAACATATTTTGACACTGCATTCTAGGCCAACAGAAACTAGTAGATAGAAGTTTTACTTCCTAAGAATTTTAAAAATGCCTCTGTTATTTCTTTCTTGGCTTTTGTTTCCTGTGTGACTCTAGAGATACTCCAATTGATAAACTTTGGGTGCTTAATCCAGTTATTAATAAGGACCATTTTCTCTGTTTCTTAAGAGAAGGTGCTCAGTGTCTTTCTAGATCACTCAACAGCGTTTCTTTCACAGTAGCCCGTACAAGCCACATAAGACAAGACTGAGAGTGCAAGTGCTGGATGTTTTAGTTAATTTTGTGTTCAAAGTGTCTGAAGAATTATTTTATGATCTCACTCAACTGCCATTTTTTAAACAGAGGTGATACTTCCAAAGTTCACGTGGGATCCAAATTTGTCCTCACATTTCAAAGACGACATTTGTATTCTGACCATGCATAGGAATGTATTTCTGTGCTACACACTATGTAGCCTAACTCAGGTGTGTTTGGTCAATGGACTTTCATGGCTGCCTTTTCTTGCATTTGTGAAGCTGTATGATCTTTCTTACAGCTTTGAAACAATCTTAGCAACCTGCACCAGGCTACCGAAGATTTGTGTTCTCTTGTATAGATGAGAAAAAAGAGTGAACATTAATTCCAAATAAGCTGTCAACCCTTTTTTTTCCCCACATACAATAGTATCCGGATGTTTTACTTATGCTAGAAACAACTCACTAGCACCTAATACTTAGAATATGTGTATAAACAGAGAGGTTTTGTTTACATGCCAAATGCTTGCACTCACCCTGCTGTCCGGTGCTGGGAATAGAATTGTGTGGCTGTGAATGATTCTGGTCCTTTGCAGAAATTTTTGTGCTACAAAATGAATATTGAGATCATTACAGGTATTCCTAAAATGTGGGGGAGGGGAAATAGAGGTGGGTAGCATGGGTATAATTAAAGAAAAAGATGCCCTTTCCCAAACATGATTCATTCTTGCCCCTAAGCACAAGTATTGTAAAGCCCCCAAAACAGAAAAAAAACCTGGTTTTTGCTTCTGTTAGCATTAGGTAATCTGCTGTGATCAGATGTTCAACACATCACAATATACACTCATTTCAAAGCTCTCATTTCAAGAACTTTGGAACAAAAAGCAAAGGAAATTTGATGAGACATCCACTTAGCTTTCAGGATCAAGATATTGTGTTCAGATTAGATTTTAAATTAGTAAGTGCTTATTATCATCTTATATCCTAACAATTCGTACAAAAATATAGCAATGTGAAGATGAGACAGCTATATCTTGTTAAGATTTGTACATTCCTAACTCAGTTTTCTAGCAATTCAGATAACATCACATCTGTCACCTTTACAGTACCTTGCTTTGATCTCCCTGGCATTTGTGTGGGGGGGAAAAAGTCCTAGAGATTATAAAGTTTATGAAACAACTTTGCCTTCAGGGACACTGACAGTACACAATCTGCAGTGTATCAGCACCCCCCTCCTCCCCCAACAATTACAGCTTTTTTAAATTTTGTAACATTAAGACAGCTTGAAAGCACAAATTCTGTTAAAAATATGTACTTACTGTTTATGTCTGTTGAAATTATCTGGAAAGATAATTTTTGCTAATGGATTTTAAATGTTCTATAACTTTTGAACACTATTAATATATATGTTGAGTTTTACTCTTCCTTCTCTGAAAGTCATGCAGTCTAGCTGACCTTAGTCAATTATAAACACTTAACTGCCAGCAGAGCCAGTTTTGCTGGCACCTCATATCAGATTCCTGAAGACATTTTCAGGACATTTTCAGATACTGGGGATGTCACATCAGCTTAACATGTTCAGCAGCCATCTCCTTCCTTTTTTTCTGTAGGAGAAATGCTTCTTTACAATTTTCTCACAGCTGCAAGAAGCTGAATGAGCTGGGTTGTGGCAAGAACACTCTGAACTCCAGAGGAGAACCATGTATTAGGATATAACCCTGCTCCATTTCCCATTTAGGACAATGTCAAAATTTCTACTAACCAAAATAAAGGCAGAAAAGGAGGCAGTGTCTTCTGCTTACCTGGCACAATGCTTAAGCATGAAAAAGCAATGTAGTTCTGGTATGTCCCAATTAGAGTGCACACATTTCTGTTCAGATGCTCTGCATGCAATCTAACGGTGTAATATGAGTTAGAGCCTCTATTTAAATATTTACATTTGAGGCTCAGCTAGTCCTGTCTTTTGCTTCAAACCATTACTTACTTGCCTTTCTAATAATTCTACACTTTTCATGTAGTTTTGACAGTCGCTTATGTACACTGGATGGCTGTTGGGACTTTGGAAAGTGAGCAAGGACAGGGAGGAGGCAGAAAACTTTGTGAAGTAGAAGTTTTATTTTAGCAGAACATTGGGCTATTTTCCAATGAGAGAGAGAGCTGTAAAAGTAGGATGCTATGTGAGTCACAGTTAGAGGAACAAATCTCCTCACTAGGATGCAAATGCAACATACACTCAAATTGAAGGAGATGTGAACAGAATAAATTGATATTTGATAAGGAAAATGAGGAGTCAAAGATCTGCATATTAATGCTAGGACTTGAAAGCAGAAGAATTGGAATTTCTAATGAAGCACTTGGACATGATCCAGGTATTAATTATAAGGAAAATACAGAATTGCTGACTATATATATTGGGGGTGGGTTCTGAATTTGGAGTGATGATCTATGAGTTTCTATCATAAGCCATCCACCAGCCAACTGGACATAAAAAATATTTGAGTAAACATCTTCTAAATATAGTATTTTTATAATAATTTTCTAACATCAGAGTCCTTAAAGATTTGGTTCCTCTTATACCTTGTTTGATGTTATTTACTCGTAATTTCCAGAGAAAATGTGAAAACTTCATGAAACTGCTAGAGCCTTTGTGCAGCACCACTACTCATTAAAGGGAAATGGGAATACTGGAGTAATCACAGGCTGGATCATGTGGTACAAGTCCTCCGAGGGAGGGTGAGAGAGGACTCACATGTAATTCAGCTAGAAAGGAGTGAAGAGTGAGGAGCATAATTGATCAAGATCATTATCTGAAAATCAGATTTTCTCAAAGAATTTGGTGTGATACTTCTGACAAGATTATGATTGTTTCAGAAAACTGTTGTGTAGCTCTATTTGGACTCCCATAGGGTGAATGACTTCATATTACCTCACAAAATACAGAAAATACAAATTCAAAATACAGCACAGTACACTAACAGTAAAGCATAATAAGAGATTAAGAGATGGCTAACTGACAGATCAGAAAAATAGTTATCAATACAGAATCCTCATGCAGATGTCTGTATTTCTGCATTAGATATAACTTTTTTTTCAGCATTTTCATCAATGTCTTGAAAATTGGTAAACTCACTACCAAGGAGGTTTCTGAAAAATATAACAAAAGGTGCCCGCAAACTACTGAGGTGAGCAGTACAGTCAGAAACAGAAACTTCCAAGGAAGCTGGCCTTTGCCAAATTGTTTCTAGTGCCAAGTAGTCAATTTGAAGATCTCTGAAGATTTTTTCATCTTTCTTCTTCATTTTCTCTGATCCCTCTGCATTGCATCTTTGGGTTCTCTCACTGACACAGTGACTGTTGTCTGCTAGATGTCTTATGAGTTCTCTGTATTCAGAAATACACCAGTCTACTCCAGACGTGTTTACTTGGCTACATTAGTGCCAAAAAAACCCCTGGCCACGCTCTCATTTTGAGGGCGACTATCATGGTCTGGCCGTTTCCATAGCGTTACATTTTCCTTACTTTCACATCACTACCACACTTTCCTTACAACCACGTCACTGCGGTTTCATCTAATCTGCCCTTTGTGAGTGGTCCCCAACCTTTGCTGGTTCCCAGGCTTTTTTCTGGAGTAATGACAAGGTCAGAACACTGGCAGGGACTGCTGAGTGTTCTGACAGTGTGGATGGATGAGTTCCAGGGATGAAACCTGTGCCTGGGTCTGCACTATATACTAGTGCAGATACAACATTTCTGTGCAAATCAGTGCTCTGCCTCCTCTCTCTGACATCTTTTAATGTGTGCTCATCTGACAATCAAATTCAGTGCACATGAAGTGAAACATGTATTTCCCTGCCTGTGATCACCACTTCTAACAAATACATCCTCACAGTTACTGCTTTTCCTGCTCTGTACTGCATTCACTCTTCATGTAGAATGATAACCTGAACGTCACTTTCAACCCCAGATTCTCCTCAAACCTCGTATCCTGCCTTGGTCCATCAATAGTCCTACACAGCTTACACTCATAGTACAAAAATGAAAAAAAAAAATAGTGAATAATAATAAGCATAAAGTTATAAGGGAGCAGGGAATTTGAAGTGCACCTTCAAAGTGGGGAAGGATATGGAGCAAAGGAAGAGTCATATAACAGAAAGCAGGTTATGGATTTATAAACCATAACTAACATACAGTTAAACATGAGATCCTAGAAAGATACATGGATAGAAAGCAAAAAAATATAGGCAGGGAATTGATTTTTCCTCTTCAAGTGACCCTGCTCATTGGATTTAACTACCCAACCATTTCTTTTCTGCTCAGGAAAAAAAATAATGTAGACATATTTTTGATGTTCACATTTTCAAAAGAGATAGTGAAAATTGGAAGCAGTATAGAAAAGATTCATAATAATATTCAAGGAGAAGAAAATACCATAAAACAGTCTGTTTATCAAAGCTGACTGATAAAAACATGTAAATACCTTCTTATTACCTGATGCTGAATGGAAAGTGCTCTCACCCTTGACAACAGCTGAGACGTGAATAGGAGGAACCTGTTCCAACCTGGAAAAAATGTTAGAATGGAAAGAAATGTTATGCTATTTGCTTCTTTTCTTTTTAAGTGTTGCTGCTTTTTATATACTAGAATATATTTTCATGTAAAGTACTTAGTGTCACATAGGTTGCTTGCGTAGGCAAACCAGAAAAGCAATGGTACTTTTATCACTGAAACAGTAATGCAGAATTAGTTCATAAATACAGAACAGCCTCTGTTTCTATTGATGAGTTATTGGAAGTAGTGCCTAAATAACTAATATAACTTTAATGTGGTACATTGCCTGTACCTACAACTTGTTTGTACTGTTTGTTTATCCTTCCAGGTGTCTAAAAATGGGTGTAAAACACATGGAAAGCATATGCTATGTGGAAAGATTGTTGAAGATCTAAAATATAAAGCCCCTAAGCCAATTCCTGTGTGCTGTAACTCCATTTAATGCAACTGAAGTGAAGAAAATTTTAGCAGTGATGAATCTAGCTCAAGCTGTTAATTTATTAAACAACATGAAGAAGGGAGCAAAACAGTGTTTTTTTCTAAAGATATTTCCTGAAGCTATATATTAAATATCAATGCACACCATACAGAAGACTGCCTCACTGATCCATTAAGACTTTATAGAACAATGCGCTGTGAGCAGAGACTGCAAGATGAAGGATTTTTAGCTGTTTCATTTAGCTATTTCTGTATGGGATTTTTTTGCTTTGAGAAAGGCCCTGCATCATGCTGATGAGTGCAATATTAACGACTACTGTATAATACCACAGTCATCACACCATCAAGTGTATTGCAATTCTCAATAAATTTCACTAATAGGCTGCTTTCCCCTCTTAGAAAAAAAAAATCTGCCTTGATTTTACCCTTCAGTTTTGCCCTTTGTGTCACGTGCCCAAGTCTTTGAGGGACAAATATCTCCAGCTTTTACTGTGAATAGGTGAAGGGTAGGCAGGGTCTTAACAACATCCCAGTTAGGTGCTCAGCGATCTGGGAGGTGAAGCCTGGCTTTCATTTACTGTTCAATAAGTGTATGTAACGTACATTAAGACTGGTAGAATTAAAGGAAATGTGCTTTTGGATTCACTTTACTGAAGGCAATAAATTCGGTGGGTCCAGTATCCAACCCTTTTAAAAGTGTGGCTCCATTGATTGAAAGCATGAGAAGGATCTCTCCCTGCATATTGTCCTGGGGATTGAATAGTCTTCAGCTCCATAAGAACTGAATATTAGAACCCTAATTTAAAATCAGCACTGTAAAAAGCTTTGTTCTATTCAGATTGTCTGGCAGCAGCAGCAAGCACAAATGTTTTTATTGAAACCCATTCCAAGGCATTGTAATTGTCCTTATTTAGGCAGTCTTAAAAAGAAAAATATATAATTCATGGCAATCTTTAAAAAGTGGCTGACCAAGGCTCATGACAGATGCTTATAAATGGGGATTAAAACCTGAGCTGTCAGTGAGATAATTAGTTTATTCCAGCACACTGAAAGGCTGTGGTTGTGATGATGATGGGTGCCATCTGATGAGTAAGGAGTCATGTTACAACACAAGCACATGCTCCCCTTTCCCCTCCCCTCTCCTCCAGTATAGACCTTATTTAGCCAGCTATGATAGTGCTCTTCAAATGAGAAAAAAGGAATTGTTTTAACTCCTCTGTTTTCTGGTTCTTTTCAAATAGTGATTGACAGCCCTCATTTGGCTAGTATAAGATCTGAGACAAGAGATGTCAAAGAGAAATATTTGGAAATTCTGTCCTCACTTTTAAAGTAATCATTTTTAGTTTCCATCAAGCAGGCAATTATACCCAGATATTCATAAACAGATTCCTAATGCAAAACCTGTCAGTAAATTGGCCATATTACAAAACAAATTGTTCCCTCTGCCAATAGGTTCCATGCTCTGGATTTTCTTTCTACCAGCATTGCTGGTCACAACATGTGAAGACTGCAACTGAGTCATCATTTTTATATAGATAGGACAGCTGTGGAGAGAAAGAAGGAGGGGAAATCAGGTGTTGCTTCTGCTTCAGCATAACTGCAGAGCACAGAATGATGTGCAGCTAGTCAGGAATTAATTCAGATAGGCAGTAATCTTCACACTAGATAAACTGTAGGGTGGACTATGGACATTATTAAAGTCAAGTACTTGTCTGCAAATTCTTATCCTTCAATCTGTGAGAATGAAATTCTGATGATCAGATAAATGACCACTAGCAGACCCCTTACCATGTGTTTTACCCACAAGTAACAAGAGAATGAAAAAAAAATTAATTTTTTTTAAAAAGTATATTCCTGATCAGAACAGCAACCTTGCTTTATAAAATGTCAGCTGACTTTAAATGTGTCAAATAATCTTTTGCCCTCTTTGCTCCTTTATTACCTTCAATTTATTTAGGCTTCTAAATTTATTTTTTGTATTATTACAATGCTTTCCAAGTATTTTGTAATCAAATGGTGACACAAAGAAATATTACTGGCTTTCTTATGTCAGACGTGGAGCTGCGTAGTCCATTCTAGGGAGAGTAAAAGTAGAAAGAAAAGTATAGGAAAAGAATTTCCTAAGCTGTTAGCCTGAAAATGACTACTCGCATTAGGAAAAGAAATAATAAAGCTGGATCTTGAGAACTGAACCAGTAGCAGCTCCATAGTTAAAGACTGAACTCTTCAAACTAAATGAAGCCAAAGAAACCTTATTGTGACAGGTAGACCTGTCTCTGCAAAGGACAAATCTACTGAAAACAGTTTTCTCCAATGAAGTTGTTAACAAGCGGCAGAGGAACTGAAATGCATCTATTCCAAAATATATGCCAAGCCACAGAGCAAGAATCCAAGTGTGAATAATACTGCAGATGGGATTTCCTTGCATTACCCAACATAAATAACGTAATACAAAAGTGTCCATTGGAAAGACTGAGATGTTATTCATGACATAAAGCTTGCCACTTCAAAATGGTTAAAATTGCAAGGGGATAGCATGCATTGTATTGCTTTTCTTATTCACCTAAGACTCACTCAAAAAAAGCAGTATGAATCTTTCTAACTTGAAACTCACATCATGGTTAAGTTGTATTCACAAGATTCATGCTGATGTCACTAGGACATTAAAAGGCAAAGCATCTCCACATCATACAAACGTTGTGATGATTTTTGCCACAGATAAGAGATCTGCATTGCAGCCAAGTGAAGGAAACTTTGTTCTTGGTCTTTAATATACTTCCTGTCACATCTATCACTGCTGGGCTCAATAATTTCAAGCTTAGTGAACTTTCTTCTTTCATGATTAGTGAAGTGCCTGTAGCTGGCTAACAAAGGTTAGTTATTTTCTAAATGTCTGTTTTAGCAGAGTGTAAATGACTGGAGAAGACAAGGAGTGCAATGCATGCATGTAATACTTTGATGTATGGAGATTAAATATTTTATGAGGCAAATCATTTCCTGGTGCCTCGAAAGTGCAGCTTCTGGTTTGGGGGTTTTTTTCTTTTCTGTATTCTTAGAAAAGTGGAAAGTTGTGTTATAACACTAGTGATTATGAAAGCAAAGGCATTTCTCTTGTGAACTGAGTCATATCTCTGTAACTCTTTTAATTTAAGTCAATGGCTGAGCATATAACCTGTGTTTATGTAGCATGATATGCTTTTGATATGGTAAGAGCTTACATGGAAACATGCACCTAGGTTTGAGGAGACATGATCAATGTCCTTCCAACATGAGCAGGTTTCATGAAATGAACTCACCAAGAGCTTTTCCTTGCAGCTTGATTTGTAGAAACTGTTATCATCTTTTTTAAGGTTTTGTTTCAGGAAAAAAGTTATTTCTGTAGTTACTACCACCACATACTGCTTTTGGATGCAGGCTAATATAACACTGTGTTGTGTGAATCACTCTCTAAAAGAGTCTGACAGCATTTTATAGTGACCCCTGTGCCAGTGCTAAACTCTGTGGATGGTGTTCTGGAAATGTGCAAGCAAACTGGGGTCACACCAGGCCAGGATTAGAACAAGAGGTTTCCAAGAAAAATGATTGTATTGATGGAATCAACCATTTATGATTTCTCCTGTAAAAGACAGTACCTTTTAAACTCAGAAGCTTAGGAGGTTCAGGTAAAGCCTGTGTCTTTACTTGCTTAAAATTATATCTGGAAATTCTGCAGCTGAGCCAATTCCATGACAGTGTATGTGGAATTGCAAATAAAGACAGCTTGGTTACAAATGGCTGTCAGACATGGCTTGCACTATCAAGAGTTAAGCAGAGATGGATGATTGACATGAGCTGCATATTTTTAGTTAGGAAATGAAATATCCATATAATTACTATTTTTACCTTTTTAATCATAAAATAGGTTGAAAAAAGAAAGAACCAGATTTAAAAATGAATTTTTCATTGCATTAGTTAATAAATGACTTTTTAAATTGCTTATTCGTAAGAAAACTGATCTGCTTTGTTGACTTCTTCTCTTTCCTTCTTCAGATTTGTCTCCAGGGCAAACATCTCTTCAGCTACACACCTGGCCTAGAAGAAACCTCACATTTCAAACTCTACTTGTTATGACAGTGCCTGGTATGATGATCCTATTGCAAAGCTGGAGGTGTGACAAAGTGAGGTGCAGTTGATAAAGCAGCTAACCCTTCCAAGTCATACCGCTGTTTCAAAGCAGTTTTGTGTCAGATCTAGGGGGAAAGGGTGCAGTTTGTGTGTAAGAGCCAGGAAAACCAGTCCAGTGTAATTCCTTGACTAGAACGAAATGAATTTGTTATCATCTACAGTAAGATGTGCCAGCAGTGATGTTTAGGGCGAGGTTGTGTTTTTATACTGCTGCTCTAATGGAATACTGATGGCAAGAGGGATTACTGAAACTGGCTTTGTGGATGGGAAAAAGGCATTCCACAGAAGAACCTGGGTGCAGAAGAGTGCTCATGAGGGGCTTACATAGCCCTCCATCATAGGCTTTTCCTGTATTCACCGGTTCCTCTTCTGCTGGACAGAATAAAGAAATGAATTGCTATATCCTAGTCTAATCTAATGTTGGTAAAGAACAACACTGCCTGTCCCCCAAAATTGCTTTTACATTTATGCATATGTGCAGGATGAGGCGGTCCCTGCTCATTACCTTTATGTCATACTTTGATCTTAAGAGTATGCTTGAACATTTTATAAATAAGATGGATCCTGTTTATTCCAGTTTTTACGTTCACCACAGTTTGAACTGTGGCTCCATTGTGCAAAAGAGATGTAAGAACATTAGCTATGGACTCCATTTTGCATTACATGCTCAAGTGTCCTTTTTGTGTCTCTGAACAGCAACAGGAACTCTGCCTTGGTCATCCTATTCCTTGGGTCAGGCACATTGTATCAATGGGAAGTTACTATTTACAAACTTATTGTTTCAACATATTGTTTCACTAGTGCCTTACAAAGAACCCAAAAAACCAAACAAACAAACAAAAAAAAACCCCCCAAAAACCAAACCAAAACAAAAAAAACCAACCTTGCCTGAAGGACATAAAATGCAACTGGAAAAGCTCTGTATTTGACAGAGGGTGGTGAGGTGGTGGGAGTGGTGAGTGTTTACTTTTAGGCTCTGACATGAAAACAAATTAAACCCACTACTGTTTTTGAAACAAGAAATTTCTTTTTGGTATATGTATTATATTAAGCTTATTTTTTCTCAAGATTTAGCTTAACTGTATTTGAAACTGGTATACTCTGCTCAATCTCATGTTGGTGATAACAGTATAAATGTGCATCTAGGAGGTCCTAAAATAGTAAAAGCAACAACAACAAAAACAAAACAAAAAAGACATAAACAAGTGATCACGAACAAAATGTGATATAAGCTTACCAAACCACCCCCCCCAAAAAAAAAAACCCCAAACCTGCTACAGTGCATGTGGCTGTAGCCACAGAGTCCACCCAGCCAGAAACCTCGTGATCAGACAGCCAAAGGAACCGATGTGTAACATCGTGGTCACGGTGAGTTCCCAAGAGCCCCCAGGGAACTTAGTTTGCATATTATTTAGTTATTGGCTCCAGATTTCTCCGCCCAAGGTTATGTAATCGCTCATGTTTATTCATGTCCCTCAGTGAATATTCATGTTTTCCAGACGGTTCTGTGACATTCGGTCCCTCATAGGTTATTGCCTGTTGAACCCTCCCCTGAGTTTATCCCCTTGGCTGTATCCTCTCGCTTACCTCCCAGCTGCCCTATCCCTATTGGCCGTGTCCCTCTGCTCCACCTTGCTCCGCCCCCATATAAAAGTTGCTGTTCACTGTAACTTTTCGGTCTCTGCCTCTGACCCTCCACTTGGAACCAAGGCTTGGAATCCAGGCAGGGAGCCCCTCCTTCTTCCCTTGCCTCCGCCATCGCTACTTTTGTATCGGCTTGCGCCCGCTGCTCGCAGGGAGCCNTGTTTTTATACTGCTGCTCTAATGGAATACTGATGGCAAGAGGGATTACTGAAACTGGCTTTGTGGATGGGAAAAAGGCATTCCACAGAAGAACCTGGGTGCAGAAGAGTGCTCATGAGGGGCTTACATAGCCCTCCATCATAGGCTTTTCCTGTATTCACCGGTTCCTCTTCTGCTGGACAGAATAAAGAAATGAATTGCTATATCCTAGTCTAATCTAATGTTGGTAAAGAACAACACTGCCTGTCCCCCAAAATTGCTTTTACATTTATGCATATGTGCAGGATGAGGCGGTCCCTGCTCATTACCTTTATGTCATACTTTGATCTTAAGAGTATGCTTGAACATTTTATAAATAAGATGGATCCTGTTTATTCCAGTTTTTACGTTCACCACAGTTTGAACTGTGGCTCCATTGTGCAAAAGAGATGTAAGAACATTAGCTATGGACTCCATTTTGCATTACATGCTCAAGTGTCCTTTTTGTGTCTCTGAACAGCAACAGGAACTCTGCCTTGGTCATCCTATTCCTTGGGTCAGGCACATTGTATCAATGGGAAGTTACTATTTACAAACTTATTGTTTCAACATATTGTTTCACTAGTGCCTTACAAAGAACCCAAAAAACCAAACAAACAAACAAAAAAAAACCCCCCAAAAACCAAACCAAAACAAAAAAAACCAACCTTGCCTGAAGGACATAAAATGCAACTGGAAAAGCTCTGTATTTGACAGAGGGTGGTGAGGTGGTGGGAGTGGTGAGTGTTTACTTTTAGGCTCTGACATGAAAACAAATTAAACCCACTACTGTTTTTGAAACAAGAAATTTCTTTTTGGTATATGTATTATATTAAGCTTATTTTTTCTCAAGATTTAGCTTAACTGTATTTGAAACTGGTATACTCTGCTCAATCTCATGTTGGTGATAACAGTATAAATGTGCATCTAGGAGGTCCTAAAATAGTAAAAGCAACAACAACAAAAACAAAACAAAAAAGACATAAACAAGTGATCACGAACAAAATGTGATATAAGCTTACCAAACCACCCCCCCCAAAAAAAAAAACCCCAAACCTGCTACAGTGCATGTGGCTGTAGCCACAGAGTCCACCCAGCCAGAAACCTCGTGATCAGACAGCCAAAGGAACCGATGTGTAACATCGTGGTCACGGTGAGTTCCCAAGAGCCCCCAGGGAACTTAGTTTGCATATTATTTAGTTATTGGCTCCAGATTTCTCCGCCCAAGGTTATGTAATCGCTCATGTTTATTCATGTCCCTCAGTGAATATTCATGTTTTCCAGACGGTTCTGTGACATTCGGTCCCTCATAGGTTATTGCCTGTTGAACCCTCCCCTGAGTTTATCCCCTTGGCTGTATCCTCTCGCTTACCTCCCAGCTGCCCTATCCCTATTGGCCGTGTCCCTCTGCTCCACCTTGCTCCGCCCCCATATAAAAGTTGCTGTTCACTGTAACTTTTCGGTCTCTGCCTCTGACCCTCCACTTGGAACCAAGGCTTGGAATCCAGGCAGGGAGCCCCTCCTTCTTCCCTTGCCTCCGCCATCGCTACTTTTGTATCGGCTTGCGCCCGCTGCTCGCAGGGAGCCAGCGCAGTCTGCCCCGCTGCAGCTCGGACCTCTAAGGGCATCTCTGCAGTGAAGATGCTGCGCAGCACCCAGGCAGCTGCTGGTCAGCGTGACACCTCCACCTCACCCCCGCCCCCCCCCAAAAAAAAACAACCCACACCAAATAAAACAAAACAAACCCCAAAGCAAACAAACAAACAAAAAGCAGGATTGAAGCCCCACATCCTTAACTGGAAATCAACCGTCATTTTTTACTGTTAATTATTTTGAGTCAGTCTTGCATTTTATTTCCATAAAAAGGGCATAAGAAAGGTTACAAATCTGTGTCATCTACTGTGAATGAATTCTCTTTTTAAGCTCTACAGCCTACAGTATTTAAATTATGCCATCACTGGATATTTTTCCCCAGTCAGGAACTAAGCCTAATGAGCCAAGGAGAGAATATTTATGCTCAAAGATACCTATGGAGCTCAGAAGGTATACAATCATCACTTAAAAGTCTTCAGAGCTGGCTCAAAGCAACAATTTGCACTGGTGATGGACATAGTAGGAGCTACTTTGAAAGCAGCTCCTGTAAGAAAACTACCACTTCCTATTCTTCTATGTTTTCTTCCCATTTATTTCTATTACACCCTGAATCTTTCATTACACTACAATTGATATTTTGAGCTAAAAAGCAATTTCTATGGGATTTTTTTGTTGAATAACATTACTTATATATAAAGGACTAGATTCTGGTTTCAGCTGTACCTTCATAAACTCTGCACGTTTGGCGTGATTTACCATGATTTTGCATACACAAAGTTTGGCAGGCTATTTGCCAAATATCAAGAAAGTACAGCATCCTAAAGTTGAAAATTAATGAGTATTTTAGCTATTAGGTAAATCGATGCTCTACATAAGAATATTATATTATTATGCATTGTTTTTGCTTCTTACAGAGAAGCTGAATGGGTATATTTAGTAAGAATCAGGAACTGAAAGAACAGGTTGCTGAAACATGTGCAAAGTCATGAAATGCCTTCATCCAAATATGCAGTTATAGCTGGTGGCAGTCTCAGAACAGGGAAAAAATTGGATTGCAGCTCAATTTAGTGCCATCTGAATGCCAAGAAATCTCCAGAATGGTTTGAGCACTGTATGCAGTGCTCTTGTAGGCTTGCTGATATCCTTAGAGGGTATTAAAAGTATCTGGATGTTTCCAGGATTCAGGAAGGTTGATTTTCCTGGAGGAAAAGGTGATGACTTACCCTCTCCTAACAGTGCCACCTGCACTTTCTCTCTGCTGGGCTCCTACATGCAGAGATTACACTTGGCTATGGAAGTGGTGGTCCCTCACCTTGCACTGGAGATGGCACAGAAACCAGTTCTCTTATGGGAATCCAACAGCTGATATATTCTGGGAGAAGGTAATGAGCCTTTGTTTTTTTTCTGAGAAAATGACGTCCAAACACAGTCCAAGATTTTATACGGGGTTTTCTCAGTATGAAATTTTTAACAGGCTGCCAGTTCTGAATACTTGTTTAGGGGCGTTTTTATCTACAAGATGTATTCTCTTTCCTGTGAAAAAAGTGAAATAATAAAAAATTTTCATCTGAAAAAGACATGAGCACAAGTTAAATTAATATTTTCCTTTTGATTAGCTCTCATTTGCTACTGAACTGTGAATTTGCTGCTTCATTAGACATGAGGTGAAAAAAGGGAAATCTAATTAAAGGTTATTACCTCTCCACACCATTGGTGCCTAAAATCCATCATATCTCTATTCCCTAATAGATCATCCATTATAAAGAAATGATCACTAGTTTTGTTTCAAGGTCCAAAATACGGCATGCCAGGTCATAAGCCAAGAAAAGTTTGTCATAGATATGAAAATTAAAGCTGTTTTATTCTCATTTTAATTATAACACAGGACTGAAACTAAAATCCAGTCTTGTTGAAATTAATGTACGTTTCCTATCAATGAAGCGAAAGCAGGTATCTGAATGAGAATTCTTCTGACATACAATACAATGTATATGTTGAAAACCAGGTTAGTCACACAGGCTTGGGGTGAATGCAACTGTTTGCTAAATCCCAGCTGAGGAAACAGTCTTGAATTAAGCAAAAAATGCTTCCTTTGCTCTGCACAGGACAAGGAATCCACTCGTGGACATATTTCTTCTAAGGCATCAAGGTTAAACAGTCTGCACATTAGCAGGATAGCACTGTCAGAGAAAAGACCTTTTGTAGAAGTATGGTACACATTGAATTAACCAGCCATTGAATTAGCTTTTGAATTAGTCACTGAATTAACCATTAACTAGCCATTGAATTAATACACATGGAGTTATCCAGCCATCTCCAAGCCCAGCTACGAAAGCCAGGTTCATATCTAACTACCAACCATACTCACGCACACACATTTATGTAGACATACACATATAAAGATTATGAAGTACAGGATATATATGAATACATATCTTTACAGCTAGGCACTGTTTGTGTTTCAATTTCCAGTCTTTGTCACATGCAGGGAAACTGTGATCTTGAATACATTTTAATTTATGTATTCAAATCGCTGTTAGGCTTGAGTGAGGAGAATTAAAAATGTTTCCATCTTTAATGTTTGGAGTATTTTCAGTGGTCCACTTCTCTTGCAAAAGTTGTTGTCCCACTCTAACAGGGGTGTCAAAGCAAAGCCAGAGGTAAGCCATTAGCAATTAAATAGGTTTGCAGCAGGCAGAAAACAATCAGTAGCTATTGCTTGCAGGTCTGCAAGGAGACCTACGGTTAATTGCTACGTAGTTACTGACACACTGCCCTGCCAGTTGCAGAAAAAAAGAGGGAAAAATATGTGGTAGCTTAAGAAGTTACCAAAGAGAAAGAAATGAGGAATTAAAGGATACAAAAGAGTTCTCCATTTTTTTAAGGATCCCTTTTCACCACTTCACAAGAGCTGTACCTCAGTATTCATGGGTGTGTGCCACATAGTTTTTTTTCCAGAACAGCACAAAGTAGGTGCTGTTTGCTGGTGCATCTGGTCAATAAATCTGGTTTTAGGTTTATATTTTTATTAGGATAAGATTCTTCGCCCAGAGGCTGGTTGGGCACAGGAACAGGCTCGCCAGGGAAGTGGTCACAGCACTGGCCTGACAGAGTTTAAGAAGCATTTGTACAATGCTCTCAGGCACATGGTGTGATAACTGGGGTGTCCTGTGCAGGACCAGGAGTTGGACCTTTTGGGTCCCTTCCAACTCAGGGTATTCTATGATTCTATGAATTACACTTGAGTGACGTAAGAGTGCAGGGTGAACAGAAGTCAGAGCTGATATGTTTCACTCAGTTATCCAAAGCTGACAGCAGCCCACAAGCAGCTCTGTGCAGCACGAATTACAGAATTAGCTACTTCAAAAGCATCAGGTCTGCCATATTTGATGCTGGATTTACTTGATGCACTTCAGCATAGCAAATCCAAGAAGTCAGAAGCAACCCCCCTGCACTGAGCTCAAATCAGGTACAGAACTGTACGTTTTGTCCCTAAGTTCTGCTTGGCCATCATCCAAAGAGCTGTAGCTATAAATTACTGCTAGACATCAGAATCTTCTGCCATAAATAATGGAGTTGCCTGGTGTGATGATGTTTCTTTAAAGAGCATATAAAGAATTGTTATAACAGCCTATGATATAATAAAAGGTATTTTAGGTATGTCTACATTTTATGCTGTGAAGAGCGTTCATCCATTGTGTCTACTCAGAGTGGAATAACAAAAAGACATATCTGCTTCCACACTTACAACAAATTAAGACTTGGGCCTCAACAAGGGTTATTACCTTGGGCTAAACATCACATAATAAGATCAGATAGTTTCTTCTCAGACTGGAAGTGGACAAAGGCAAGCTTAGACTTGCCCAAAGAATGTGATATAAGCTTACACAGTTTCTCTCAAAAGAGCTTCAGATATGGTCTGGTCTACATGCAAAAGGTTTTGAGAGTAGGATACAAATAAACCTTGAACTGATCAGTCTTAATCCAATATCAGAGCAGATTTTTTGGTCTGTTTATACCTCTTAAGAAGAGGTTTTAGTTAAATTGAAAAGCTATGCTTAAAGCAGAGCAAAGCTGTTTACACTGAGGATTATACCAGCATGGCTTCACCTAGACAGCTATATCAGCATGAAGGATAAAATGTAGACAAAATCTGCAGATGTACTGTGATAAAAATGTAATAAGATATAGAATGGAGAGGAGGAAGGACAAGAATAACAATAATTTGTTGTTTGCATTTCACAGGCTTTGAAAAACTTTTAAAAAAGAAATATTCCTTTTCCTGTTTCTGTGTGAAAAACTCAAACAGACAATAGGGTAAAATATTTCTGCCAGAACTTAGGAAACTACTCTGCTGACTATAGAGAAAACACTGCCAAATTCAGGAAGTAAACAGGCTGAAATAAACAGAAAAACAACATTTACTTTTCTCAAATCTCTTAAAGTAAATCTTCTCTCCCAGCAGCCATATGGAAAAACAGTTCAGACACAAATGTTACTGGTAACTCCAAGATGCTTCAATGAAAGTATATTATGCATAGCCTCTTGCATCCATGGCACACTTCCCTGGAAAGAGTTTGCCCCTTCACTCTCCAGCACAGTTAAGCATGCTGCATGTTGTTACACATGCTGCCATAGTCTGGGCAAGGGTGGAAGATTTGTAAGCCTCCAGATAGGGGCTTAAAAGTTTGAGACAGCAACATTTTTAGGTTTTGGCAAAGATGGTGCCAACTGTCTGGCTCTCAGGATTTCTCCTGTCAAGTGGTCCATGAAGCAGCATTGGCTCCAGCTGCACAGGAAATAAAGTATACCTGGGCCCTCAAAGGGCGGTCAAGTACCTCACTGACAGCCTCCAGCAAGCATCAAAGAAAGAGTGGGAAGGCAAAAAGAAAGAAAAAGGCAACTGAGTTAAAAAAAAAACTAAGGGAAAAGATGTGCGCTGAGTTCAACACAACATGTCCATCGCCTCCACACCCATGGGCTGGCCCTGTGAAAATGGAAGCAGCACTGCTAGAACTGGAAATCCTCATGTTTCACTTCAGTCTTTGAGTACAATTAGTATGTCTGAAAAGTGGAGTGTTATTGCCCATGTTGTACTATCTACTGCTGAAATGAATTCCTTCCTAAATTTATTCTAATATATTTAAACCAGATATAATGGAGAGTCATGGCTTACAGACTCCTAGAACAATGATTTCCCACCAGTGACGTTCACTGCAATAGCAGAGTCAGTAATTCCCAGGAGAGGCCTTTTCCAGAATGCTCCCGGCTAGACCAGAGCTCACTCGTGAGAAAAGGAACATGCTTTTGGGTGATGTGTAGAATAAAGATGCTGCCCTCGGGCGGAGGGGACGCAGCATCCTTCCTGCAGGCGTCCCCGGGACGGAAGCGCCTCGGCGGGGTAAAATGCGAAAGGCGCGCTTGCTGGCTGGCTCCTCGGGAGGAGGCGCGTCCAGACAAGCCCAATGTGCTGGCTGGTGTCACCCCCGGACAAAGAAGTTGAGAGGGACCTTCTGTATGGGTTCCAGCAGGTTTCCTTGCAGTGGACGGTCCAGTGACAAAAGGCAGAGGACAGGACTTTGCAGGCAAGTTTATACTGGGATAAAAATGGGGTGGAGAAAAGGGGAATAACCAATAGGCTACAATCAAAGGGGAGGATACAACTTAACATTAACCTATAGGGAGAACAGGGAGGCGGGAGTTACAACTAGGACCTAATAGGGAACTGAACAGGACAGAACTTTCTAGACCAGGGGGATGCGGCTTGGACTCAGGTACCACCCAGTGGGATGCAGCTTACACCTCGGTACCACCCTCCGACTCACTCTCCTGGGTGGGGAAATCCACCCACTGGATGGCGAGGGCTTGATGGGCATTTGATTGTCACAGCCCAGAAGTGGGCTGGGCCACCACAAGAGACTGTGAATTCCTAGGACTTGATCAGCTCACATGAATGACCTTGACTCCCCCTGAACTCAACAGGGCCCTTGGCACCTTTTTGGATCTGTCCCCTGCCAGGGGGAGCACCTGTTCTTGGCTGTGGTGGTCGCTGCTCCCCTTCTCCACCACAAGGCAGCCCAGCCTCCAGCCACCGAGTGTAGCTGTGGGTGAGAGGGCTTGCAATGGCTTGAGGTGTAGCCTGTGTTTTGGCATTTTCACAGATAAGCTCAAGAATTCTAAAGTTTGAAAAATAGCACAGAAACTCTGTTTTTTCAGTGAGCACTGCTTCTGGCAGTGAGTCTGCTAGATGTTCTGAAGCAGAATAAGCAGCATTCAGCCTGTCCCCACCATCTGCCCAAGTCCTGTTTTCTTTTCCTCATTGATCTCCATTGGAAAATATCAACAGAAAGTGGAGTTTTCTTTACCAAGAAAAATCATATGTTGTTTTGTACTATAACTTCTGAGTTCTTTGTATTTTGGGAGAATACAGCTGCAGTGCAATTCATGGCAACCATTTGAACTTTCTGAGATAATCTGCTCCAAAACTTGACAAGAGCTCTTGAACTATGTTCATGCTACACACAGGGCTAATCTGGCAGGTGGCTAAATCTCATTTTCTTCCCAACTGCAAAATAAAGGGGACAAATGAGATATATTCAAGATATAAACCAGTGATTTGGGAACAGATAGAAATCTGACCAAGTACTGAGTTACAAACTTTTTTTCCCCATGTGTCTTGCATGATCATAGAAAGTCCTTCTGGTGAAAAATCCAAGTTAAGGGGTGACTGCATTGTTAGCTGAGCAAAACAGAGAGAGAAAAGACACAGGTTGTTATTCATTTGTTACCATCTATGGTAGTACCTGAAGGAAGAACTGACCATGGAGACACTACTGCATTGTTCACCGGACAAATCTATAGACAGATTCCTTCCTGTAAACAAGTAATGCTTGAAAGAATGAGGCAGACAAAGTATAGAAGGGTACAAATGCAAGCTTTTTATGCAGAATGCTGAAGCACAGTCAAGATTCAAACCCACTGTTTCTCAATCTTTTATATAAGTTTATCTTTCATTGCTGTGGAGATAAAACTGTACAGTTTTCACCTTACTTCAAAGCAAGGTATGGGGGAAATCACTTGAGCATTGATAGCTTTGCCTTCCTAAATCATCTGTTCTGTTTCAGTTATTCATTTCCTTTCTGAAAATCTTTTTCATTATTTTTGCTTGAAATGTATGGTATATGATTGAAATATATTTCACCTGAAAATTTGGTCTCATGTCTTTTTATGACCACAAGAACTGTCTGTAAATACTCCCTGGAGTAATTCTACATCTCTCAAATGTCTACTTTTTCTGGGAAGAATCACCCTCTGGAGGAGGCTATCACGGTCCATAAGTAAAGCAAAAGCCTATATCACTAGCCTGGATTGTAAAATTTATTTCTGGAGACCTGAAATCAAACCAAATTAATTTTCATAAAAGTGATACTGGCTTTCCTGGTACACCTTTCAGCAATATTTGTTATCATTAAATAAATGCCTAATTAAACTCATTAAAAGGAAAGCAATGCCTAATGAAAACACTATGCCAAGCAATTTGATCCTAGAGACCATGAAATCTGGTGGAGACTCTTATCACTTCTACTGAGCTATTAGGAAATATTCTGATTCTGTAGTGATGGGTGACGGGATGAAATGTGGTGACATCTTTTGATACACAGGACAGACACTCTGTATTACATTTGACCCCATTTAAGTGTCTACTGCATCAACTAAAATATATGAGTAAAACAAATGGTATTGCGTTTGTTTTCTTGCATTGAGGCCAAAGTGGGTTTTTTGACCAAGTGTCTGCCTGCAGTTTCTCTCACCCTCCTAAATAGAGAGGCCATGCAGAAAAGTTGTGTTGGGAATGGCTCCTCACATGTGCCGACTTGTGAGCTGTGCCCAACAGTTATTTGGTAAAGCTTTAGCAGTTTTTCTTTTGTAGGGATGCTTGAATTCCAGTGCCCAGCATTGCTTCCTGGCCATGTTTAATTTCTTAGTATACAGACAGCCTTAAGGTGCAATTCATCTCCTCCCAATACAGACACCAAATATAGATGAATATTTCTCAGACTGTGATCTGTGAAGCATTTGGTGATCTGTAAGAAATCACAAGGTGATTTCACAGCTGTTCTGAAAATACTTCAAAACAATTTTAAATTTAAATTGTTTATAAACAAATAAAAATGCACACATATATATATTTCCAGGCATGCAAGCAGGAAAAAAACATGGAGGACAAAAAAATGTCACTGTGTTTTTTTCCCAGGGCAGCTGAATTTTATTTGGATATAAATGAAAACCATCATGGCAATACTGTACTAGATGAGCCTTGGCATCATTTCAAAAAGGTTGTCTGGAAGCCAGATTTAAGAGTTGAGGAACAGCAGGTGAGACGATCCCTGGGTGTCCATGAAACCCAATGACTCTTCTGTTCGAGATTTGCAGATGCATCATCTTGGGTGGGAGCTGGTTTCCATGAAATCCAGTTATTTCTTTCCTGTACTTAGGTGCAGAATGAGGCAGAAGCAGGAGGCAGATGGAAAATGAGTCTCATTAGGAGGCTGAACAGCACTGGTTGAGCAGTGCACTGAAACCACGATAGTTCTGCTGTCCTGAGTGTGTATTCTATCACACCCCCCCACCCCCCCCACCCCCTTTTTATTAGTTACGTTTCAGTTGTGCTGCTCTTGATGCTAATCATGTTCCTCCTGTGCTACCTGACCCCAAGCTTCTGATGCACATCTCTGTCCTCCTCCCATGCTAGGGCACTGTTACCTCTGTGAGGTCTGTGTTGCCCTTCTTCCCCTCTCCAGTCAAGTTCTGCTGTGCAGCAGAGTCTGCAGTAGGGCTCTTCAGCCCAAAGGTAAGAGTGAGAAAGGAAGATAATTCTCATATTGTAGTACTGAAAATGAAGGGCAGAAAATCCTGGGACAGCAACTGGTGGTCAAAGACATTTTCAGGGGGTGGAGGGATCATAGTGGAAGCTTAGAGCCTTTCTGCACTGCTGTTTCCACCACAGAGCAGCATATACAAGTTCTAGCCTCCAGCAAGATCCAGCTGGTAGAGGGATGGGAACTAGTGAGGGGAAGGTGACTCCTGTTGTCCTCCTGCTGCATCCCTGTCTAAGCAAACATCTTGGTTTGATACTGCCTCAATGCTTTTTAAGTTCACTACTGAGAAATATTTAAATGAGGTCACCTCAGGTTAGATTTGGATTCCACAGGCATATTTTGTGTATGACGTCCCTGGTATACCCATGCACCTCATTTCTCCAGTATGCATCACTAAGTTTGACACACTTAAACATTTAACTTGATACGAATTCATCCTTTTGTGGTTTGTTCCAATGTCATCTGAAATTTCTGTTAACTAATTTGGCCATCAACCAATTTGTCTATGCCACATAATAGGGTTTGGTGCAAAATGGGGTTTTCGGTGTGCTAGGAATGTCATGTTTTAATCAATGTCTCTTTGAATGTTAAATCTAATGAAGGCTGTAAGTGAGAGACTATAAATGCACAGAGAGAGTTACCATGGAAACCAGAACAGTATCTGCCGGGTACCCCACACTGGCAGCACAGTGCAGCACTGCCCTGGTGCAAGGCAGAGGCTTTCCAAAACATTTTCAGCAGTCACATCAAGGATTTTCAAGGCTTGGAGCAGAGAGCTGGGTGCTGTTTTGGTGGCAGATTGTAGACTGGCCAGTGTCATGATGGTAGCGTGGCAGCTGGTGGAGTCACCTGCTGAGCTGGCACACACTGTGTGATTTGGTATTTACTTCTATACAGCTCCTTTAGCAGAACTTGTGCACCATTAGTAGCCAAATTTTCTGAAACCTTAGGCCACAAGCTGTGAATTTTCACTGACATATGATGAACTTTTACCCAGTCAAGTACACCAAGAAACCCCAGAGCCCATTCAAGCCAGAAGTTAAGGAAGCTGCATTCATTAACAGAAGCTGCACCCTCAGAGATAAGAAAGGAAACCACTTCTGAGAGACAGTGAAGGTACCCAGTGAGGGATGGGAAGACCCCAGACCCAAATACTACCAAAGGACCCATCTGTCACAGGAAGGGTGGGGAATTTCAAGTGCAAGGGAATAGCTGTTTAGGGATTTCTCTGTTTGAGGTACCTCTTCAGAGTCACCAAGCCTGAGCTGTGGCCCTACTGATATAACAGCTGTTATAGAGGAAGCTGCCTTTCAGCTTATCAATTCAATTGACTCATAGAATCAAACCTGGCCATGGTGGCTGGCTTGCATAATTTCCGTAACACACAGCAGGGCCCTCACTACTGAAAGGCAGGTGCAACAGTTCTCTTGGCTATGGGCTGCAAAGTCCTGACTGCACTTAGGAGAGATGAGGCTCCAGAAAAAAATTCAGAGGTTCTACACAGATCAGGACTTGTAATCCTCTNTATAATAATTTGGAGGGAAGGGGGTTGCATTTTCCATTTCAAGGGAGGCTCCTGCCTCCCTCAACAGACACCTGTCTTTCAAACCAAGACAAGCTGCAACTTCTGAGTTTTCTGGCTTGACACTCCTCTAAAATTTAGGGTTCAGGACCTGCAGGATAGAGAAGACTTGTCATCCAGAGGATCCTTGTGATGTAAGAAAAGCCCTTCTGGCAACCTGGAGGATACTTCTGCTGAGGACTCAGGTGCTCTCTGCCATCACTGTGCATTTCAGTTCTCATTCAGTGATAGGTACTGCAGAGTATTAGCTCCTCAGGACTCTGCCTCTTCCTGGTTGCACCCATCCATGGAGCATCCACAGAAAATGGGTGCAATTACTCAGAGGAACAGTGGAGCAAGGCCAAATTGCTACAAAGAAAACATAAATTTCATTTTTTCTCCTTATTTTGAGTGACAAAGTGCTAAGACATCTTTCTAGGTTATTAAAACTAAAGAAGTTTTCAAAGTGCCATTTATTTATTATCCTTTCTGTTTCATTTCCTTATTCCAGCTTCTCACAGCTCAGAAAATAAAACTACACTGAAAGCTCTTTGGAGCAGGGATCATTATTATAGTTATTTTCAGTGCTGTATGATCTCAGTTCCTGCATAAATCTTGTAGTCACTGTTGTGCTATACGTGCAGTAATAACAGCCAGGACTGTCTACTAAGTGTTGCTTATTACATGTGTTCATTCCCCCCTTGATGCTCCTGGGCTTGCACTAAGCTCTTTTATTCAGTCTTTGGTAGTAAATCAAATCCCAATTAAAAGAAAGAAAATAATATATATGCTTTTATTGTAACTTCCACAAATATTGGACATATTACTTTCTTTAAGATGTGGAGTATTTAATACATTGCAGCTCACAGGGAAATGAGCCTTCCACTTCCAAGTGTGTAAAGCAGCAGAGTGAAAGTGGGCATATTTCAAACAGACATGAACACTCTCTCAAGCTCACTCTCCCTTGGCTCTCAGCCACAATTTTAGAGCAATTTGCCCTAATCTGCCATATGGTTTTCTTTCTTTGCGTTTTATAAAACTGCAGGGCTAAGTGAATGTGCCTCTTCAATAGTACTGACACAAGCCTGATTTAATTTAGACTTCCATATTAACATACCAACTAAATCAGTGCTGCAGTCTATGAGGGAAAACTTGAGTGCACAAACAGAGCTGTCATTAGTTTCCAAGTGGTTCTAGCCTACAGCCCTTGAACTGGTTCTTCCTTATGGTTACTTTTTCTCGAGGTCACTCCAAAAGAACATCAGGCCTACTCCAGCAGCATGTGAGCCCCGTTCCCTTCCTGGATCAAACCAGGCCTCCAGTAAGACATTATTCAAGCCTGAAATCATTTCTGAACAGCAGACGTTCTGAGTAAATCTGATTCATCATGTGGAAGATCTCTGTGCCTGCTGTATGAGAAGCATCTCTGACTGAGATTTCCAGCAAGCCCTGCCAGTAAATCCTTCTATTCAAGGAGTCCGAGCAGTATACTTTTATATCACAGATGGCTCCAGGACTCAGAGACAATTTCCTTAAATAGGCTCTCACACCAGGCTTGTCTACACATTTTACTTTGGAATTTTTAGCCTGTAACAAGAATGTGACATGGTTCACTAAACATACGCTCCCTGTGTGTTTTAAGCACATGAGTTTCCCCATAAGCTGCAGCAAATCTGCTGCCCTGCCTGGTGCCCATGTACACTCATCTGCACACCTATTTATTCTCTTTTCTGGATCAGTTGGGATGTGGATGGCAGGGTACCATGTAGTGTGGGCTCCTGGCTCCACAGCAGCATGTTTGGCCTTTGTCATGGTCAGCACTCAGGTCAGCTGCTCCAGTGAAGTTGAACACAAACCACTGCGCCAGAGGGAGGCTTTACATGAAAGAATAACATCATTTTGCAAGAAAATAATTATAGTTCTGAAATTAATGTAGTTAAAGTTTAGTACTGTTATATAAAGAAACAGTCACAGAACCAGGGCGCAGGAGATACCAAGCTCCTGCGAAACTGGTGCAATATGTTAACCATGAATGAGAACTTAATCAAAATGATAATTAATAGAACATGGAACCTTAGAATCCTATACTGAAGAAGATACTCATTTCCTGTAACAAATTATATCTTACTTAGCAATAATAATATTGATGCTCTCATCTGGGTATGAAAAAGTAAGGAGCAAAGAAAATTCTGCCCTGTCTGATGGTGATGCTGAACTATTTCAGATTAAACAGATCTATTTTTTTTTTCTAATTAAGGAAACCTAAAACTCCAAGAAAAGACAAGGTAATGCACCAAAGCAGTCCAAACAGGCCATCATTTTTCAGCCAGAGGCCAAATTAGGTCATTTTAAGTCAGTATATTTTATTACTTTCATGTCCAATATAGATAATTTTCAGTCTGATTCTTTGGTAGATGTGGGCTGCTGACTAATCAGTAAAATCACTTCTCATATAGGAGTTAAGTTATAACTATTCCTATATGCTGCAGAAAATGTTCTCAAATTTGGTTCATAAACAATAAACAATCTTGGAATAATCTGATATACAGCAGAATTATTGAACTGGAATTTATCAATTAATTAGTCCAAAAAGCAGGCAAATGCCAGAGATTAAAATGTCAGAACTGTCACAGGAGGAGTTTTTACGGAGTGGTCCTGGGGTGGCTAAACAGTATGCAATCCTTTCCTCATCGAGAAAACTTGACCTCACATTTCCCCCTTCAATATGGAGCTCTCTGCCACCTGGTTGTACTTAATTTTGATCTGGGTCTTCCTCAGTCCCACCTGTTGGAGCAGATTCATTTTCCGTTAGGTATTTAAATATGTTCAGAGTCAACACAGACACACTGCGCACAAAAGCCAGTCTGGGGACACACCTGAGGCACTGCCCCAGCGTGCAAGATGATACCTACAGCCTTCTGCTGAGATCTACAATCAGTATCCCTCAAAAAGAGGGAATTCAGAGAAACAAAGTTGAGAGAGCTTCAAAACCTACAGATGAAAGGTAGCCGATTCCTTATCCAGCAGTTTTGCTAATGCAACTTCTCAAAGTTGTTGTTTTTCCAGCCAAAAGTATTTCATGAATTTGACCTAAATTTTTTAATAGTTTTGGGACAACCAGAATTGCATTTTTCCTCAAATAAACTATTCATCAGAAAGAAAATTACTGCTCTTGTCACAGAGCACCAGCTGCCTGCCCATTCAAATAATAATAAAAAAAGCTTTAAAATCAAAAGAAACAAAATTAAAAATCTTAGAATATCTCTTAACAGTCACAGAAGGCATGTAAAAAGACAAAATTAAAAAAAAAATAAGGAGAAAAGCAAAAGAAACACGGAACAGTATGGGATAATTGAAAAACTCAAGAGGTTATTCAGCTAAACAGATATCTTTCAGAAAATGGAAATCCAGCCCAAATGAAGTCACAAAAAAGCCAGTGTAAAAAATAGCTTGTAAAATGGTTGTTGGGATTATGAAATACATGTGCTTATGTTGGTCCTATTATTTTGCACATATCCTACACAGTGGAGTTGTAAAGGGCAAGAAGGGAATGTGAACAGCAAGCAGAAAACTGAAGAACAAAAGAAGAATTATGCAAATGGATCAGATTTGGGAAGCTGAATTTGTTGCCTCTCCGACAACTTGAATAACAGTGTTTAAATACAACTTTCTTTTTGTAGAAAGCACCACTTTCTAAGCAGCCCTTCCAAATGCTTTCCCATCTGTTTCAAAAAATGTGATAATGAGGAGGTTATGCTGCAAGCTCTAAAAAAATCAAGTTATTTGTCCTTACTAGGAAAACACAAGACAGGTAAAATGTTGTGCCAGTCACCATGCTCCAAGTGATCATAGTCCCAAATACCCTTTATTTGCTTAACTTGACTTTGCATCGTAAGATATAAGCACTACCAATTTAGGTTTGATCAATTTAAGTTTGAAGGCAGAACAGAAAAAATAGATCCCTTACAACTCTGCCCTGCATGAATGTCTTAAGCAGCTAGAAAAATGAACCATGCCTGGAAAAGGATCCAGCAACTAGAAGGTTTCATTCTGCCGCATGTGAGCTGCTAATACAAAACGTGCCTGAAAATCTTGGTATTTTATTTAGCTGTGGATTCAGAATCGAAGGAGGCTTTTTAGTCTGTGCAAGAGCAATGGACTCTTTCTGTTCAGGGATACTCCTCCAGAGCAATGTTAGGAAAATGCAAATTGTGCTGTAGAAGCCTGACAAAAGAAACTCTCAGCAGTGTCACCTTCCATGTCCTCTTACTGCAAAGGGGACGTCGTCTTAGCTGCTGGAGTGGGAGTTGAGCTTTAAACTTCTGGCCTTTGTATCCTGAGTCTGTTCCAGTATAGTTTTGAAGTAATTCCACTAGAAGTGACTAGATTTATCAGTGTGTGAATCTGGGATGTGTAGTCAGAATCTGACTACAGGACTGATTCTCTGTTTCTGCTCTTATTATTCTAAGTGCAGCTGAGATTAAAAAAGAGAATGGTCAGAACAGAAGCTGAGAGCATTTCCAAAGTAGGGTAAGGAAGCCTTATAAACTATATTGGGATAAAAATAATAAGGTATGTGAAAAATGTCACATAAATACAGTGCTTTGGCTTTAGGGCTAAGCTGTATCGTTACAGACCTTTGAAACAACCTCCAACATCAGAGGCACAACGCAACCTTTTTGAAACTAGGTGAGGTAGGAAGTCCAAGCTATCCAAATTTCCTTCAGCCTTTTCAGCATCACTGTCATTTTCACAGGTAGAAGATCATGGGGTTTATGAATCCTTGATGTCTATTTCCCTGATAAACTGAAAGAAGTCAAGACCAAAGAAACAAGGTTTTCTGGGTAAAGAGATACCATGTACCAGAATATTAAGTATATTCTCCCCAGAAATTTTCTATTTGTGGTGTTTAACTTTGCCCCTCCATCCCAAATGTCCAGATGTGCACTGGTTTCCCTGGGGCAGCAGATCTAACTGGGTTTCTTTCTGAGCAACCCCCAAATTCCAGAGCAAATGTGGCTCTGAGCTTGATGCCTTAGGTTTTAACTTTTGTATTTTTCAAATCCTATACTGCATAGTGTGTAACTCTGAAGTTTCGTGTAGCCTGCTGTTCTCTTAGGCCAGATAGACATAACAAAGCCTCTCCGAGCTTGTTATTCAAGGACACTCAGATTGTCCTAGGCCCAAAAGGTGTAAACTAGGGCCTCTAGAGAGGTGAAGAAATTGAAGAAATGACATCATTAGCTAAAGTTTTAATTGGCAAATTTATGCTGATTTGCAAATGGACCAAACCTATAAAAGTGTGAAGAACTCGTGACTTGTCATCCATCTTGGGGTACATTTTGGATGTAGACCTTGGCCTGCCCAGGGTATACTTCTAAAGGCCTTTCAAATAAATACCTACCTTTATTCCCTAACTTCTGTCTAGTCTCTGTTTCTAGGTAGCCACTCAAGGCACCAGCTGACCAGCTATATGTGTGTAGCTGGAACACAATGCACATACGTGGGCACTGAGCAGCCAGCCTTCTCCTCACAGTAAATCCGGTGTCCTCCTGATGCAACAGATTTACTACGGACATGCAGAGCAGCTCTGCAGAGCACAGCTGGTGTGGCCAGTGCTTCTGAGGTGATCAGTGCTTGTGAGACATGCCACCGCCTCAACAATCCCTGCCGAAAGTCCAGCAGAGCCCCTTCTCCTTTGATGCAGATAATGGAGGGTAGACAGCAGTTTGTTAGGTATTTACCCAGTGCAGGCAGATGACGAGAGCGGTTGAAGCAGCAGAGGAGGTGGTAACACTGCTTGCATTGCTCCCGGCTCCACCTTGGCCCTGCAGATGGAAGCAGGCTCGGTGCTCATCCAGCTCCACTGCCCTCCAGCCACCTCTTCCCCAAACGTTCCCAGTCCTTTGGCACCCTGTGCAGTGAGAGGCTGTGCCAGGGAGTCCCTGCAGACACATGGCTCCAGCTCTTCTGCCCAGGTTCCTCCTGACTGCTGGCTCTGCCCCACCATCAACAGCCTGAGCAGCACATTCTCATCGCAGTCATCTGATGCCCAACTCCTGCTCTCAGCATGGGTAAGAGAGATGCAGCAGAATCACCGAATCATGGAATTGTTTGTGTTGGAAAGGACTGTCGCAGTGACCGTCCACTTCCACAGCCCGGGCTAGCACCCGCGGTGTACGACAGGTGTGGGGAGCAGCTGGAGACTCAGAGCCTCTATGCTGCTCCTTTGGAGCTGCAGCTCCTTCCAGCCTCAGGGGAGCTGAAGCCCCAAGGTCTGCGGTGCCTAGCAACCCTCCAGGAGGGTAAAGGAATGGAGGGAGGCTTGCCTCTGGATACAGTTCCAAAGCTTATAGCTCAAACAAAATCCAAGGAGAACACGCACACAATGGGGGCCGCACAGAAACTTAAATATGGGGAGGGAACAAGGGGAGGGCTTCAGCTAGGGGCCGATAGGGAGTCCTGGAGGGAGGGATACTGTGGAGACAGGCAGGTAAGGTATCCAGTAACTAAGAGGGGCGGAGGGAGAAGGGTCACATGGGCCAATGGGGCGTGCAGGTTTAGGGGATTTCCAGACTGGAAGGTACCAGAGGGGGCTGGGTCCCCGGGGATTGACAGGGACCATACAAGGGGACAGACAGGGAACCCACTAGAACAAAAGGAGGGATTTGGGTGATAGGCAGGGAACGTACTGGAACAAGGGGAGGGGAACAACCATATTAGGGGTACAGAGGAGAGGCTTGAACGTGGGATGTACCAACTGGGGAGTAGAAGGAGGGGGTAACCGGGGTGAACCAATTTATAACAGAGACTATGGGAAAAGAGTAGGAAGCGATAAAATGCCACGGGACCTTTAAAGACCATCTAGTTCCAACCCCTGCTTCCATGGGAGTGTGCTGCTTAAAGGCTCTGGGGGACTGCCTCCCTTTCCTAGTCTGACATAGTCTGTCTAGCTAAACAAGCTACTGGAGATGGCTTTGTGACTCATTTCTGATGGAGGAAAAACGTGTGCGTCCCAGGAAGAGGGAGACTTACATGCAACAGGAGACACAGTAGCCCAGTTCCTATTTGGAGGAATATTAATTGCATTTTTTGCTGGGGTATTATGGTTATATTAGTTCAGATTTGAAATATTATTTTAGCTGGAGTAGGCCTCTGTTTTAATTCAACTGTGCAGAACACAGACTAAATTCACTCTTTGGTATTTCTTTCCTGCCATGGTGACAAGAGAACTTCTAGGACAGTTTGTTTGCTGTTTGTTTTAGTGTATGCTGAATTTTATGAGTCAATACATCTCATTTTCAGATATGTGCACTTCAGTAGGAAGAACTCCACTTAAGAGCTGAAAGGCGTCTGTCATGTCAATTAAGTCAATGTTATCCCATTAGATACTGTGATGAAACATGTACATATTTAATGATTTCTTGCTGGCTTCTTGACTGAATTCCTATCAGGCATTCATGTCTCTCCTCATGCTCACTGTCTCTTTGCTTCTGCTGCTATCAAGCAACACCATGCTTAATAGAAATCTTCTGCCTCTCTGTTAGCAAGTAATGACTCTGTGCAATCGGCTTGCATTGGGTATAGAGAATTTGGGGGAGTGCTTTTTCATTGTTTAGGTAAATGTTTCCTCTTTGATCCAGTATCTGCCCTTTCTGCTGTTCACACTGCAAATTGATGCAGATCTAGCAGAGGGGTGGGAGACATTTATAGGGCTTCCTGTTATGGAGTAATTTGGGGAGCATCATTTTCCCCTGCTCACTTTTTGCCTTCACCAACAACAATCCAGTTCTTTGTGTTTTCGACAGGAAGACAATTCTTCGTCTCGCCCTTTCCTTCTAGTTCTCCCTGCAGGCTATAGAAAGAAAGAACACGAATAACCAAGCAATGAAATCATAAAATAGTCCCGTTTACTGTTATCTTTCCAAGAACAGTGAAGGCATTAAAGTTCTGAAAACCTTTTTTCTTGAAGCAAAGATTGCAGCTAGAACAGGAAATGACACAACATAAATTCAATTCCTGACAATTATTATAACATGAAAGGGAAATGGTATAAATCACTGTTGTTAAACACTCTGTTCATTGGCTAGATCTGGCCCATTTGAGCTATTTATCTAGTTCCTGTGACAGATTCAGATTTTGCACCACACATGCTTTCATTTTTTTAAAATACATGTTTCAAGCTTTTATGCTTCTGAAAAAGAGCTTCTGCGTATGCACTGTGTAGAACCTGGTGAAAGCTCATGCATAGCTGTCTTATTTAAACTACAGAACACAAAATATGGTATGTTTTAAAAGACAAAGTCTAGCCTTTTTCATTTCATTTGGTGTTAACACTTGAACTTAAATGATAATTTATGTGGTTGACTTTGAAATGTTTCTCAGAAGTCAACATTAAGGAAAGATAAAGATGCAAATTGGAGGGGTTTGTATAAAAAAAAATAATTAAAATTACATACATTTGGGGGGAAAGGAAACCAGCCATATCATGCATATCCGTAAAGCATACCTAAGGCTGAAAAAAATTTTGTTAAACTCCTATGCAGTGAAGGTATGAAGCTTAAACAACTGAAGAAAAGTAGACCCATCTGGGAAAGTGTTAGGAAAAGATCTGTGTTAAATCCTCCATCCCAGCTGCATACAAGGCTGACCCAGAGTCTCCTGGGGGTCCCTCAGTTTTAGCCACTTCAAAGGCGTAGTGTAGTATTTTAGAATAAATAAGAGTTTCATAAAATTAATTTTTTTTGCTTTTAATATTAATGCAAACATTGATTCATATTGTTATAAATACAAATAGTACCAGTTAGATATTCTTCATATATGAGATTTATTTCACAGCAATAACCATTTGGTCAGATATTTTATTGGCTTCTTGCTTAAATTGCAGTGCTGCCTAACGCAGTTGCTGTTGGAAACAGAATACTGCCCTGACAGACTGTTGAATCAAAAACTAGGGCCATGCTTATTTTATACTCCAGTGCATTAAAATTTACTGCTTGCTTTCCATGCTTTAAGTGAAGTTACTTCATTAGGAACGGGAGATATATTTTTATGATGTACTCAGAAATGCAGTATTTTGAAACAAATCATTCTTTCAACAGAGTAATTCAAAAAGTCTGAAGCTATAAAATCTAAGAAAAAGATAGAATTTAAGAAGAAAAAACTATTCTGGGGAATGGGATATTCTATTATAGAAAAAAAATTAAAGAATCTAAGAGTCATGTCTTCACATACTATTCCTAATTTAGCTTTGAAGTACTTTGCTTTAATTCTTAATCCTGTCTTGAAAAAGCCAGTGATAGATTGTGAATCTTGCTATTTTTACACTATAACTTACTGCATATTATATGTAATATGGACACCATAAAAAATATTCAAGATCTTAAAATTTTTGTGTCTATCTGGAATTTGGTATTGCACAGGCAGAGAGCTTCAGCAGAACCAAGACCTTCAACGTAAAAGAAATTTTATTAGCATTTTTTTATCTTTATCATTGGATTTTTTTCAGGTTTTCTTTATGAATATTAAATTACACAAAAATTGTGACATTGATTTATTTCTGTCTTGAATCTGCACTTATAATAAATTTATAATAAATTTTTCACACAGAAATTTGACTTCTATTGAAAACTGAGACTCTAAATTTTATTTATTGTTCAACAGAAACATGTATGGTTTACAGGTTGGTTTCAAATCAGTAATTCTTCTTCATATATTTAACCCAGTTGTCTGGTAGTTAACAGTGACTAAAGGGGAAATATGCAATGTACACACTGCCCCTCATGAGGGAAAATTTTATTGGTCTCGGACACCAGCTAAAAATTAGGAAAACTAAAACATGAAGTCACTAGTTCCCTTAAAAGCTGAACTTCCTCCAGTCACCAGCTGTCTGAGACTGTACCTGAATACAGAAATCTTCTTCAGGAGGAGAACTTGTGAACCCAGGAAAGCAGACCAGCACAAGGTACATGAAGTAAAGAATCAAACAGGGCCTCCAGTTCAGTGACAGGGTAGGAATGCCTTTAATGCTGATCCTCTTTACTGTGAGCTGCACTGTTCTGTCCGTGCTGCCCTGCAGACCTGTCTTTGGTCCCCTTGGACAATTTGTCACACAGATGGTTTGCAGTTCCCAGCTCCAGTCCTGCCCTTGGAGCCCTGTAAACCCCACTGGTGTCTTTGGGTCATTGCCACAGGGGCACACTGGGACCAATGGGGCTGGAAACAAGTCCTTACCATAGACAGATCTGTGCCTTCTCAGAGTCTTTTGTACTGCCAGATCCTCCCAAAATCCAAAACTAGACTCTAAAAAGTTGCCTCAGAGAACACTTGCAGCTGGTGTGGCTAGATTGCACAAATGAAACTCACTATGGGAATATTTAGAGGTTCTTTTCAGTAACAGAGAACTTTCTACTTCCCTGGAACTTCAGGACATGACTTGAATTTATACTGTAATAATACGAAACAAGAAATTAGTATAATATATTAGTATAATAAGTGTATTACAGGCATTAGTATCATTCATTATGCCTTCTCCAAAACTATAATACTGATATTTTCTGACATTCAGCTCCCACCATTATGGCAGTTGGATAGTTAAAGCATCTCATTATAGATCGAGAAAATTCCCAGATAGATAAGTTCAGCAGAAAATAGGTCATTTAGTAGGGGAATGAAAGGCAGATGTGTATGAGATTAACCATCACTTTCTTTTAACTGGTCCTGGTTAAGGAATTATGTTTTCTTCGAGTATGATAATTTTGATGGATCATTTTTGCTCTGGATTTGTTCAGGAAGATAGCCAAGACAAGACCCAAACAATTTATTTATAATGAGGGAATAGCTTCGAGACCCATGTCCAACTGCATTCAGAACTACACCTAAGATTCCCTCCTTTCCGTATTCACAGTGTATGGAGACTCCCATGGTGGAATTATATCACCACAAAAGAAGTTGTTTATCACTGGAAATGTTGGGTTCAGCCCCTGTTAAAACCTGTTAAAATATGCTACTGCAATTGAAAGCCACAGACCTGCCTCTGAAGCGACTTGTCCTGGTGGCAATCTGGGGCATTAAATCAGTGGGTCTCTACAATTGTGTAAATATTCACTGCCCTGACTGCCAGGGATGCTTTCTCAGAATAGCACAAAGTTTCTGAGAAGAAAGTCTGAAATAAATCCCTTTGTGGTGAAATTCAGGCCTGGCTGATGTCAAGGAGAAGTCTGGCATGGGCTGTAAAAGGCCAGAATTTCACCTTTTATCACACCACCCCCATCCCTGAGGAGAAAGAGTTGTTATTTATTTATGTGGTGCCATTAGTGTGTGAGGATGTGCTCCTTGGTTGCTGCAAAGCCACACTGCTCCATTAACTCCTGCCCTGTGCCCATTCTCCGGGGTGCAGTTCCCACTGCCTGGAACAGCTGGAGCAGCCATGGGAATGACAGCAGAATTAAGACCGTAGTGCTAAATTTTCACACTTCCTTATGATCCCACTTTCTAAGCCAGAGCTGTTAAGGAACACAAAACAGCTCTCAAGAGACACCTTATTTATTTATTTGCATCTTTATAAAACAAAAATGTGTGTTGGGATGCTGTGCCAGCATTTATAACCATCCACTGAATACAGTTTACAGTAAAACACTCTGGTCATTAGCAAATCTTGATAAAATTCCTGTTATAAGCCTGCAGTTGAAAAGCAGATCAATATCCTAGTCTGTCTCAGACATAATTGCATTGCTTCCATTCTTCTCTCCTTTTTCATTAGCAGAAATTTTGTCCACTCAGGAGCGGAGGAATGAATTTCAGAGGTGACATCCATGGGATTCCTCTGAGACTTCTTCATAGACACAGGACTGGGCTGGAAGAAAATAATGAGTTCCATCTCTCTCAGTCTTGGATAATAACCTATTATGAACAAATTACATTTTTTCTTGTGTCTCCACCTGCTTGGACTCTAGTTTGGCTATTTGGATGTAAGGTGGTATCAAGGTAGAATTTCTTGCTGAATTTTTGTACTGGACTTTGCACTACTGAACTGTTATTTCAGGCTCTTTATTATTAATATTTAAAAAAAAAAAAAAAAAAACCAAAAAAACCCCTGTGACATTTTCAGAAGAAACTGATATTTCAGGGTGAAAGCAAATCCCCAGTAATAATAAGTCTAATAAAATCAATATGCAAACTTTTAGTGAGAAATACAGCAAGTGTTGCAGAGGCTTTAGTCATCACATTGGCATCAAGTGGCCCAAAGGTAGTTTTTTCTGCTGTTTAAAACATGAATTGTGGTTTCAAGATGAAATTCCTTTTATTCTGATGCCATGGGACAACAATGATCTCCATCTTGATGCAAGGATGAAAGCTCGCTCTCACATCTACTTGGCTTTACTTGGTCTGGTGAATAAATATAGTAAACGACCAGGGAAGTATCTTAGGGGTTTTGGTTCTGGTTTTGTTTTTTTTCCTTCAGGGTAGTGAATGGGTTGTCCAGAAAAAAATGTGGAAACTGCAGCCTTGGAGATACTGAAAAATTGACTGAACAAGATCCTGAGCAAACCTGTTCTGCTTGCTCTTGCTTGGATTGGAGCACTGGACTCAATGACCTTCAGGAGACCATTCAAACAAATTATGCTGTAATTCTATGACCTTAACAGTAAAATCATAAAATCGGATGAGCAATCACAGCTTCCTTGTGCGAAGAAGGCCAGACCAACTTCCTCGCTGAGATATATTTCACTCAATTTGCTCAGAGCAAAACTGAGCGTTTATAGTTCACAAAAATAGGGATTTCTCAGCTGGAATCCCAATGTACTGAAATAGAATTATTCCTAAACACAGGGTAGAATATTTAGTAATATGTATCAATAGTTACACACTGGATCAAGCAAGCAGTGACTGAAAATGAGAAGTCCAAATCTGAGATGTAGAGAAGGGATTAATTTTCTCTGAAAGCAGGACACATCCAACAGTTTCATAGAATCATAAAATGGATTGTGTTATGGTTTAGGATTCTCCAGTTTAGTTCCCACGCTGCTGCTTTCCCTGCCCCTCCCAACTGGTGGCAC
The DNA here is from genome assembly GCA_013400655.1 of Mystacornis crossleyi. Taxonomy (NCBI): domain Eukaryota; kingdom Metazoa; phylum Chordata; class Aves; order Passeriformes; family Timaliidae; genus Mystacornis; species Mystacornis crossleyi. The sequence goes on along the minus strand of VYZQ01047667.1, from coordinate 50,837 downwards.
AAAAGGCCCATGTGAAAAGAGAATTTAAACTTTGAGTCTAGTGAGTTCTCTGTCTTACTGGGGAACTTCTCAGGGATAGCTTCTATCTTTCCATCTAAGGACGCAGATCAAATTTACTCAGGTCATTTTTAATAACCATTGAATCCCCATCAAATCTACAGAAAATCTTAATTGTTACTTCATAAGCAGGAGTTCAGATAAAACAAAAAGCATGTTTTGGTTGTTCTCTTCTCTAGTTCTCACTTAATAATTATTTACTATTTCTTGAGGCAAATTATTGCTGAGTGTAGCTCTGTCAGATTAAATGGTGCTACCAAAGATACCACTTCACAGAGCATTCAAAAGAGGCCATGAATATCACCTGGTCTAATCCTCCCCATAATAGAAGCCACAAGACCTCTTAAATAATTTCTAGCTGAAACCAAATCGAGCATTCTGTTTGGTATGATCCCAATTTTCAAATTTCTAATAGTTTAGAACCCATTATTTCTCTGCAATTCTTTTTTCGTACTTTCAAATTGAGAAGTGGACATTTAATTTTAGTCAATTTTTTTCAAGCTTCCACTTTCAGTCTTTAGATCTGCTCGACTAGAGAACTCTATGAACAAATTTTTATCCTTGAAGCTGGTACTTCAGGTCCCCTCCATCTTCTACCAAGGATGAAAGCAGGTTAAGCTCCTTATTATGCGCCATTTTTTCTAATCTTTCATTATTCTTCTAATGCTCCCTGAAGCTATTCAACAGGGAAAATCCTGAATCTCTGTATTATTCATGAACTAGAACTGAACGCAGTATTTCAGCAGCCATGGTATCAGTGCCAGATACAAAATATTACCTACATACTCTATGTACTCCTTTTTAAAGATCAAAGCAATCACATTTCTTTAATGGAAGAATGAAAAATTATTCTTAACACACTCAGTTGAGAAAAGCCAAGGTATTACATTCTGTTCTAAATGGATGCCTAAATACTTCATATAAAAAAGGGAGGAGGAATCAGCCAAAGTGCTGATCTTTATCTCAGAATGTCTTAAAGCTCAGGAAAAAAGTATCTACATAGGTACCATAGTGGGTTTAAATTCCTTCTCCACAGGTTTACTAGGAGTTCCTTCTCAGATGAAGTCAGATTCAGAAGCTGACAGACATCTGGAGTTCTCATCTGGACTGAGTTGTCTTCCTCCATCTGCCCCCTATTGAACAAAGTGCTGAATTCTCTCATGCTGAGACTCAGACTCTCTTTATGTTTATGGTGTTTCCCCTGCTCAGCATGCTGCCTTCTGAGGAGTGCCTCAAGTGTCCCTCTGGGTGCCCAGACTGACTTCCCTCCAAGCTCTTTGAAGACATGGGTTTAAGACACGCTCCAGATAACAAGAAGGTAAAAACCTTACATTAGAACCAAACCTGCCACTGATTCTTTTGAGACAGACAGGGATGTCCCAGCACATATGCCATACTGACGTCCACCAGGCTCCATCACAGGAGTCCTGATTTCATGTGTAGCAAGACACTGCAGGCTGTGTAGACAGATGAGTTAAAGGCATCCTTTTGCCAGATTCATATTATATTAGAAAGGTGAAAAGTTGCTTTAAAGCGGTCTTTGGCCTTCTATTCTCTAGACTGCAGAGCCTATGAGCTCCATCCTTCACAAATCTGCATCACCTCATGCAGTAGCTTGGGTAGCGCCACTAATTCAGAGGTATAAATTCCAGCAGACAGCAGGCACTGCAAACTGCAACCCTGCGGGTCTGAGGTCTATTCATGGATCTAACCATAAACCATGGTCCCTAGTGCTCATCCGCCCTAAACAGTGCTTTTGAGGAACATCCTCTAACAATGCCTTGCAGAGCACGGGAAAGGCAGGAATGCAGTAGTGGCTCCCAGACTCTCTTGACCCAGCTGTAAATTACATGTGGATAATAAGAACTACAGCTTACATGAAAGTGACTTCCTCTGTCTGACTTTAGTTGTTTTATGGAGACAGATTGCCTAGGAACCTTGCTGCTTCTTCAGTAATAACCATTAGATTTATGATAGATCCCAAGATTTCCTACTTTAAAGGAAGTTCATGAGTGTCTGAGCAGATCTTGGGTCCTCTGCCAGGAGAGTCATGCAGACACAGGTTTTAAGCCACCCAGCTTATCATGAACAATTACAGAAACTTAGGATGTTTGGGTGCATGGCACTGGCATTTCCACAACTACTTTTGGAGCCCCTCTAAACAGGGAGCTACTGCAGCTGCCCTGCCTGCTGCACCCACAGCTGATGGACTGCTGTGCCACGAGCACAGTAATGTCTTTGGTATAGAATCCTCTCAGCGCTGGTGAGGGGTTTTTGGTTTGTTTGGTTGGTTTTTTGTAAAGCAAAATAAAAGATTGATGACCTAATTGGTTTGCTGCTATCATTTAGAACAAATCATCAACTGAGGTAAATAAACATTGCTCTATTTAATTCAAGGGAAGAAATCTTCAGCAGGAGGATTTGAGAGGCAATGGAGGATTTCTTTTGAAGATAATGATACGAGCCAAGGATAAAGGACGTGAAAGATCCTCCGCTAATCTCTCCTCTGCCATTGAATCATTGCTCTACTGTAAGCACGTAATTGTGCCCACCTCTCATTAGTAAAAAAAAAAATGACTAGGTTTAATTGAATAAAAAATAAAATATCCTCACATCCCTTAAATGTAGCACTTATGACCCTCCTTTAAATTATTATATTTTATTCAAAGTATGAGCCTTTAAAGGCTCAGTTTTAATTCATTTTCTATCTGTTGAGAAGCAGTAGAAAGGAATACCTCTCATCTTTGCTGATAGGAGAGAAAAATCTGTAAAATCATGGAAGTGTTAACATGGGAAGGAAGGTCAGGAGCAGGACAAGAGGTTTGAAATTCCTCTACAAATATGAGTCACTTACTTTAAGTGCAATACTCATGATGGCTGTGCTACATCCAGTAAGTGTCACTGTAGGTTGTTTTAGCTGTGAAATGAATCAGAGGTGTTTCATAACTGCACAGTTGGCTTCCTCTCCACTGGTGAGTGTTCTTCTCCATGGCAGAAGCAATCCACTGCAAAACACAAGGTGAAAACTCCTAGTTTAAAACAATAAAAGAAGTTCAGTGACAAAATAGTCTTGTATTATGTTTTTAAAAAATAGTCTTCCAGTGGTAGAGTGGGACTGATAAGATTTGAGGCATGTTTTCTGCTCTGGCACCCACTTCTTCTCTGGCTCTGCGTAAGTAGTTTTAGATGCATTTTGCACTAATCAAAATTGGAGCTATGGACTTTATCCTGTTTCCCATGAAAATTATTAAAACCCTTATACTCCAATTTGAGCAATTGTGAAAACTGCACTGTGAAGACTTCTAATACCACTTGGGACAGCCCAGTTAGGAGTTGTATCTGAACTCTACAGGCATTCTCAGTCTTTCATAGGGGATAATACTGCTCCACAAGTGTGCATGCCTAGTCTGTACACTGTTGTGTATTTCAACATCAGTTAGCACAATTAGCTCAAAATCCAGCTTCAAGCCTTTGGAATACTTGGTGCTAACATTGAGAGTAATCTTAGTTCTAAATTTCATTTGCAAAATGAATTGTCTGATTGCCAGTGGGAGATGTAAAGTGCATCTTTTATGACAAGGGGAGAACTGTCTTGGTGTTACTAACTTGGTTTTAGTTTTATGTTATTTGCTTTTGCTATTTTTAAGGATTTTTCTTCCTTTGGCATTGCTCTTTTTTACCCCCTTTCAATTGTGACTGCCTGTGTTTAATTTCTAATGTAATTGAATTTTGTATTGCAGAACGACTAATGCTGTATATATTAGGTTATAATATGTAGCTATAAAAAACTGATGATACTGTCTAGTTACACACACATACCTAAAAAACTGAGCCCAGTTTCCTGAGTAAAAAAGAAAAACAATAATAAAATTCATCGAACGTTTCCTCCACTTGCTAAGCAATTAACGTGTCTCCCACATTCAAGGAGATGCACTCCTGATTTCCTCTCCATAGGAAGTGAATGGCCAAGCTGGAGCCTGGAAGTGTGAGAGAGATTTCGGGACATGATAATGAGATATGAAATTGTCTATGTTAACTTAACTACCCATATTTAACTTAGTATGTCTTCATCTTTCCATAATATATATTGAATTCAGTAAGACACCTCCCTAAACGTTGTTTTGATAGGCTTTTTATTTCTGCGAAGTAAATAAGAATTACAGAGAAAGATACTGGATATGATGGGGCAGTAATCCAAAAGAAAGAAAGAAAAAAATTAAAGAAATAACAGATGAAATTAAGAACTTTACAGATGACCTTCCTCAATTTTGGTGAGGCTTGTGTTTCATTCTATCAGTTCTAAGCTTTTTACTGCCTTGACTCCAACTCAAAAAGCCTGAATCAAACTGCAAAATAAAGACACTTGTGCAATCTGGAGATATTAAATTATGTTCTTAAATACACATGATGGGATACAGAGGGCTGCCATCTCTAAAGAGCACTAAGATCATAATGAAATTTTCTGAAAGAGAGAAAAGATCAGCAAATCTCAAAGGACCAATTTCTGTAAGGCTGAATGCACTCAAAACTCCTACTGAATTAAAAAGTTCAAATTAGAGTTTGGGGGTTACTTGGAGCAAGGGGAAGGGTGGGAAGGTAACACTGAGAGTAATTGGAGGCCTAAGATTGCGGCAAATTCTTAGTCTTGCAGTACTTAAGGCAATCCAAAAAGAAAATGTGAATCAGGCTGAAACTGTGGTGCTGACAGAGGTGTCACTGGTTGAGGATGCGTGCAACAAGTCATGCAGGAGGCCAGAGCAGGCCTTTCAAATCATCCTTTGAAATAATATGCTCAGCATCTTACAGGGAAGGAACAAAATGTGCAACTGATCTCATCTAAATTTAGCTGTGCAATTTGGTTGTCTAGATTCAATTAGTCATCCTCATTCGTAAGGAGTCAATGGAGGCAGATAGTACAATGAGGTGCCTTCAGGAGGTGTCTGTTTCTCTCCACTCCACAGGAAGATCAGGATGGCTGAATTACACTGATTAACTTCTAGCTGGCAAAATTAATTCAATCATCTCTGCTTATGTCAAAGTAAGCCTTTGGTCCTTTTCAGTTATTGAATGATGATTTACCTTCTTGTTTCCTCTTGCCTGGCTCTGCTGGGTCTCTCTGGGCTTACTCATGATTTATATTGCATTAGGAAAAACAGAAGCTCTCCTCTGCATTCACTAAAAGGGCTAATGATTTTAATCCATTTCTACAACATGTAGTGACGTTGTACAAATTGAACAAAAGAAAAACTATTGAGATATTAGGTTTATTTGCACAGAATTCTTTTTATTGTTTACAATGTTATATTATTTATAACATAAAATAGGAAGGTTGGACCCCAGGAGTATACATTGACTCCAATAGAGGATCTGGTTTGTGTTAATTTGGTACTTTCCGGAAAAAGGAAATTTTCCTATTTTTGTTAGGATGGACATATCCTTTAAGGCCTATTTCTTTTTTTCTTGTACAAACATTTAACGGTAGACCTAGTCTACATCGCTTTTATGAAAGGATTATTCATTTTGCAACACCTGTCCCGCATTAGCAAATAGCCACCTCTTGCAGCTAATTTTAACAAATTCAGAAATACATGAGGAAGTGTAAAACATGTATTACACGATCTGTTACAGGTCACAGAAGAACTCTTGGCTTTTGTCCTTAGATGTTTCATTTGTAGTAGAATATGCAATGCTGTGAAGCAGCTCCAGATCTTAAAATTCCTGCATTTTAGTGATCTTATTTTGTTTTTAATGAGAGTACTCTGGTACATGAAGTTACTCACATGAGCAAGTTTTCACATTGTGCAGTACCCACGCTGTGGGTACTCAGTGCCAGCTGTGCACAGATAACTCACCAAAAATAAGTAATATCTGGTCCTCGTATTGTGCCTGTAAAGTGTCTGAGAAAAATAAAGCCAAATCTTGAAATAAAGACAGACAAATTTCATTCGTCTAGCTTTGAACCTACAGGACAAATTAATCTCTGAAAAAGCTCCCCACACAATTTGAGTGGTGAATTTTTGCTCTTCACAAGTGTTTTTCCAGAGGTGGATTCCTCTGCTGGTGGATTCACCTTCACATGCATCATTTCTCCATGGGGAATAGCCCATAAGCACTGAAATCAGTAATGTAAATTGCAAACCACCCAAGGTGCTGATCTAATTTAGCTGGGGTTTGTTTTCAATTAAGAACAGGCGGGGTTTTGCTGTTTTATTTTGCCTGTCATCTAGACACCTTCCTCTTCCCTCCTAAGGATACTTTTATTTATTTTTGACATTTAAGTGAAAGACAAAAGAATTGTTCCTTCAGTTGCAGTAATTTTGCACAAGGGGTAAAGCTGATTCTGAGAATACAAAATAAATCAAGTTCAGATACTGCTTTTTATTGACTGTGCAAAATAAATGAGGAAAGTCCTGCGTAAAGGTCCATGCAATATAAGGATAAATGAGGTGGATCTTCTCTACATAGCTTTTCTATTTCTGTGCTTATGGTTGGAATAAAAAAATGCCCAGTTGTCAGGCGATACATGGAAAACCCCATTCTACTACCACAGCCTGAGGTCTGTGCAAAATTCAGTGTTAATGCTTCCTGCCTTCTCAGAATTATTTTATTTATTTGATTTTGCAGAGCTTTGCCTAGAGAAGGAATATAGTTGTAATGTGATGTGGCCCACATCAAACTCTGTTTTGTTCTGATCATTTCAAGAAAATTTGCTGTGATGTGAGTGCAGGTAAGTTCAGTCTATCCGTAAATACTTTAAATGTGGAAGCTTGTTCAATCTGGGGGTGGACCAATTTAATGAAAACATGGTCTGAAGGCTAATTTAGCTGAATAAACTCTTATTTTTCTTCAAACCAAATGTCTTTGGTTTAGAATAAATCAATTAGAAATAAGCTTGAGGAGTTTACATTGTTTTAGTAAAACTGATTATATATATAGGCAATAGTTAATAGTAGTAGAACTGCAGGAATTTGTAAACATTGTCTAACATGTCAAAAGCATGCGTTTCTTTAACCTGATAACTGTGAGCAAAATTATCTGGATTCAGTGGAGCTGATGAAAAGGAGAAGGCTAGACCAGAGAGTTACGAGAAGCAAGAGTTTGTTTTATTCATCCATGTGTAGAATTTTTCAACACCTTGAACAAATTAGATGTTAAAGAGAATATACTCTTTCAGTACAGGGGCAGTAAATACAGGTGCCTGTAGAAGAGGTCCTGAATTATCAACAACTGAATCTGTTGTAAAGCACCAACTTTGAAAATTGCATTCAAAAGCAAGACTTAGTCCTTGGGGTTTGGGCTAAGCAGCAAGTTATGCAAAGAGGGACCCACTGTTTGGTATTATTCTTGCAACACAATTATAAGCTTGTAAAATAGATCAGGTGTCTGACAAGTATGTAGTCAGGCCTAGAGTTTTTCAGCATGCTCAAAGATGAATTTTTATTTACAAACTCAATTTCAATTAGCTAATTTTTTTTAATGAAAGAGAAACTAAAAAAGTTTAAACACTAAATCTTTATTTTTGAGTACTGCCAGAAAGATATTTTAAAATTAATAATATAGCAAAACAAAACAGTTTGGACCAAACAGGATACTTCAAATTGACTGTAGTAACAGTTCTTTTCATTTTGTCACAGGAAAAAAAAAAGGTGTCCTATTTTAGAATGAACTATCTCTTCCTCCTTTTTACTTCAGAAAATGAACCAAACCAAACCTTAATTTGCACAGCTCCACCTTTATGTCAGAATTTTTTTGTGACCAGAATTTTTTTGTGACCACTGTGAACCAAGACAAACTTACACTGGCAGCAAAGCCATTAGAAGGGAAAACGTGAGGTGAGTGTTGATTCTTGGGGGATAGTGGTAAAGATACGGCACCAAAGAACTTTGAAGGAAGTTGTTGGGGTTTTAGGAGTTCTTTTTTTTTTGTTCTTTTCTTTTCCTCTTAAAGAACTTTTCCTCATGCTAAGGGACAAATTGCTGGGTGCTTGAGACAAAAGATCTGGACACAGGGGGAGGGGTCCAGCTGTCCTCTTTTACCTGGGTTTTTTCTCATGTGCAGGCGAGAGGAGATGCCACGAGATTTGAACTGGGAAAAGGGGGTTGGGTACATTGCCTAGGGCTCTTTGTTCTCCCCTCGTTCGGAGTGGAGTGAGAGGCTGCAGTTATGGTAGGAAGAACTTGTCATTGCTGCAGGGTTCTGCCTTCTGCTGCCTTCCATCTACCATGAGTGGAGCTTGCTGGCTGGAGCAGCCATTTGCACTGGGACCCTCTTTAACACCCTACCTCACTAAAAGAGGGATCTTTTCACCATCTGCGCGGGTGCCTCAGGGGACCCCAAGCCCGCCTTGCCCTGCCCCGCTGGGAGCCGGGCAGCAGCTGCCCTGCCCCCACCCCCCCATGGCGGTTCCTTTGCCGCTGCTCCGAGCCTTCGCTGCTCTGCAGCCCCGGCACCCCCTGCCTGCCGAGACCCCCCGGGTTCCCACTGCAGCTCCGGAGTTCGGTACATCTCGACTATCACCCGGGATTTTGTTTGTGTTCGTCCCTGCTGTTCCCGGGGGTCCTGCCGAAGCACCGGGACCGGCTGCCCAGGGGGTTTGTGAGGCTTTTCTCCCATCCCATCCCTGCCCGGCCCGGCCCGGCCCGGCCGCCATTGCCGCGCTGGCTCCGGAGCGCCCCCTGCCGGCGCGGGGGAACCATCGCCCCCCCTGCGCCCCGGGAGCCGCCAGCGCCCCCTGCCGGCCGTGAGCGGCACCGCCCCGAGGGGAAAGGGCTGGACAGGCGGGAAGGGTCACCGGGCTCTGGGTCTGTTCGGTGTGACTGCCACAGTTAGTGTTGCTTTGTTTGCCTTGTTATATATATTAGTAAAGACCTGTTATTCCTATTCCTCATATCTTTGCCTGAAAGCCTCCTAATTTCATAATTATAATAATTCGGAGGGAAGGGGGCAACATTTTCCATTCCAAGGGAGGCTTCTGTCTTCCTTAGTAGATACCTGTCTTTCAAACCAAGACATGATTCCTGAAGCTATGAGAAGAAAGGAGAAAGATACCAGAGCTGTGTAAATTATAGCAAAGCAGAGAAAGAACAGAGTAACGGGTTTCTTTCAAGCTTGGCAGTCGATACTACTGATCAGGCAATCAGTTTGCAATGCCTTTACCAATTTTCTGAAGCTGTAACTTATCACAGTGGCATTGATTTTCAGGTGTGTTCTTTTGGTGTCTTAAGTCAGGCATCCCATTTCCAACTGTGACTGGTTCCTTATGGTTCAAAAGAAGATGAACTACTACAATTTAACTGGCTTTGATATCTCTTGCCTGTCTGAGCAACAACACTGAATTGTCAAGAAAACTGAGCAGAAACAACTGCACCAGAATCACGAGCAAAAAAAAGGTTTTTAAAAGCAGTGCAAACACTTAAATGCAAGGAAATGTTTTGACCTGGATGTTTTGCTCCTTTCCTTAAGCGACAATTCAACGAAAGTAGAATAATATTGAGAAGACAAGTATTTAATTAAAAACTTATGTTAAGCTTTAGTTAACATTAACAATTTTTATAGACAGATCTAGCAGCATATAAGCTTTATGAGTTTAAGTTTAATATAGCTCAGATTGAGTGAAATCTCTATGCTTTTGGTTCTGCAAACACTTTCATGCCTCGATAGACTTCCTTTCTCATAGAAATTCTTGATATTCATAACTTCAATGAAGTTTTTTGGGGTTTTGGGGTTTTTTTTTTGATACTAAGATACCAAGAAGATCCCCAGAGAGGCTAAAGTCTGCTCTTCCTGAAACAGAGTAGCAATCTTGCTGTGCACAGTCCTCATTGCCGTAAGGATCTCAATCTCCACCACTTCATGGTCACTGCACCACCAGCTGCCCTCAAGTTTCACAGTCGCCACCGACCCCTCCTTCGTGGTGAAAAACATGGTTCAGAATAACATCTTCCTCACTGGCTGCTTTATCAGATATCCGGGTGGTTAAAGTCCCCCATGAGGACCAGGTCTTGTGATCGTGGTCCTGCTCCATCTGTAGAGGCCTCATCTTCTCAATGTTCCTGGCTGGGCAGCCTATAACAGACCCCACTCTAAATCACCATTCCCTGCCCTCCCTTTAATCCTGACCCACAAGCTCTATATCAGGTTCTCATCCATGCCCAGGAGGAGCTCCACTCACTCCAGCTGGCCACTGACATACAGGGCAGCCATTGCTTCGTCTCTCCTGCCTGTCCTTCCCAAAGAGCCTGTGTCCTTCCATTCTGACATTCCAGTCATAGTAGCCACCTCACCACATATGGGAGGCCAGTAAGATCACAGCTCTGGAGGTGAGCAGATCTCTAACCCCTCCTGTTTATGCTGTGTTCATTTGCATAGAGGCATTTAGGTCTGGCCCCCAGTGAAGCTGACACTGTCTGGAATGGCTGGAATTCCTTTGTGATGCTCTTCAAGTGCTCTCCTGCACACCTGCCATCCCTCTCCAGGCTCTGGCACTGCCACTGGCATCAGACTGGTAGGAGTTAGATGGATTTAGTTTACTCTCCCCTGGCAACTTTAGTTTAAAGCCCTCTTGACAAGCTTGGCAAGCCTATGACTAAAGATGTCACAGATAATAGTGGAAGATAATAATAGGAAGGTAATAGTGATGTGAACGAAGAAGATGACGCTCATATAAATAAGTAAAGAGTTCATATTCCCAGGCTGTTAATATGACTTTACATATAGGTTACAGTACCTTTGGTCCAGAGTGATGGCTATAAGGCTTTTCAACCTTAAATTGTAAATTCTGTGCCTGATGTGATTTTATCACAACACACTATTTTAACTAGGCCCATTGGATTCATGGAATTGGTTTGCTTTGAAGGCTGGGGATATCACAATATTTTACAGTGTAAGAATTAGGAAATTACAGCACTCTCATTTAAACTCAATTTTTTTGTATAGTAGACGAGCATTAGTAGCCTCTATATTCATTCTTTTCCTCTGCTATACAATTTGCTAAGGGCCTTGGGGAATTACCTGTAGTAACTCTCAAAGCTCTTTCTAGTCAGTGTTCTGCAAACCAGTTACTCCCTATTTAAGCTCCTGTTTCATCATTTTTGCTACACTGCATGTTTTTTTAGATTCATTTGTTTGTATTTAATTGCTGATTTCTGCAAATGCTCCACGAATAATTCCTGTCACCTCCTCCAGAGCTGTTAGAGTTCCCCCTTCCTGCAATTTCTAAATTAATTGCAGCACACTTGCTAATTGTCCCTATGTCAACGGTTACATGTTTTGTTTCAGCAACTGCTATGTCTTTCTCAACCACCTAACAATAATTCAAAATACATGCATCAAAGTGTGTGTTTTCCCCAGTGTGGCATTATTACTAACTCAGTTCTTCCATGCTGAGGTAACTCTACCTCAAGGATGGCATGTTAGCCTAGGGGAGCAGTTCTGCCTCTGAACTGTTCATCCATGGGAATATTTATGAATATGAGGAGAGCAGAACTGAAACTTTCTAAGGTCAAAATATTTTCACATCTCCCTTCTATAGTAATTCACTGGGACACTTTTCCCTTAATACTATTTCTTAGCATTTTTTAATTGCCTCAAAGTTGTTTAGTAACAATTCCTTTTTGTTTCGTCCTTTTTTTCTGTGCCTCTGTTTTTGTGATAGCATTAACAACTGTGCAATAAAAGTGTAAAAGGCTGTCATGGCCATATAGAGACCAGAAGGAGTAAACAGGAGTAAACATCTGTTCTTGCCAACTCTACAAGTGCTGAATTTTCCTGGATGCTTGTTTTCAGTATTTATTTGCTACTGCACTTTCCTTTAAACTCAGATCTTTCACTGAGATTTTATGATTGGCCCCATTTTGTCTCTGGCATTCTGCTTTATACAAAAGCCTGTATTATCTTTCAAAAAATGTACTAAGTGACACTAAATGTCTTTAGCTTCGTTTTCTTCACTAGCTCTGTGAATAGCTTACATCTTTTAAGCCTGTCATCCCAATTACCACGTTTTTGCCACATAACGTCTGAGGCAAAGCTGATCAATAGAGTAATGGTAACTGCATTGCAGCCTGTGAGGAGAATTTGTAGCTTGGCCTCCATAAGGTAGTCATCATCAATAGCAAGGGAATGGTTGCACAGCTGATTTGCAGCAGTTCTCAAAGTGTGTTAATTAAATCTGTAATATAGCTGGTAGGCAGACAGATTTTCAACACTCCTGGACAGTGCTCATGTAGCAGTTCAAAATACCGTATTTAAGTCAAGATGCAATGAATAACACATATACACAAATTTAACATGATTTCACATTCTGTTTTCAGTTTATTCAAGCCATCTGAATGCCAAACCACTGTTCCAAAATCCTTCCTTCTTCTCTTATTCTGTGTAGTTCTATTTGGCATTTGAATATCATGGTTCAAGAGGCAGATCCCAAAATCTATTCCTGTATCAGTCATCCTCACAAACAAATTACACTGGAGTTGAAATTTTCAGCATAGACCTTCAACAGCCCTAACTTAGAAAGAAAAAAAAAAGGCAACAAAATTGTTTCAAATAGTTTAGTGAAAAAATTACCTGTGAAACACCCTGATTCAGAAATGGCAATAAATATAATTTTCAATAGAACCAGATGAGAAGATTTAAATAATTGCATATTAATATAAACCTTTAATCCCTTTGGCTACATTTAAACTGTTACCTCTGAATTTGCTTATGATTGCTTCTCTGAGGGGGAATTTTTATTTTTTCAAATACTGATATTTGGCTAACTCTATATCCAGACCTGTGTTTTATGACTGCTTTCCAAACCATAAACATGAATTATAAGTAACAGAAAACTTCAGAGGTAATTAAACCCAGTATGTAGCAGCACTAAGAAACAGTAGTTGGATGGAATGTTTGAGATGGAGTTCAGATTACCAGTAGCCCACCATCTGAAAAGCCTTTGCTCATGCTTTGGTTAGTGAGTGATGTCTGTGTTTGGGTGGAGGAAAATCCAACCCCAGGGATCAGCTCAGGAATGGCTGAGTCATGAATTTATTGTCCTGTGGTTGGATAGATGTAAAAGAGAAAAGCAGTGACATTTGGTTTTCCCAGCAGAAAATAGCAATAGCAAAAGTGGGGCACAGTACCTTCAGAGGAAAATAATGGATAGATCATTCCTTCACACGCAGATGCTGTTTGGCTGAAGCAAGCCTGGTGAAAGGATTCAAGATACAAGGTTTGCAACAGCTGGTCAAGGATTAGCATGATCAGAAAAAAAAGTAGGTGTCCCCACTTTGTTAGAGAGTTTAGGCCTAAAAGATGTGGCTATCATGTCTTATATGCCTGAGTGGAAACTTTGGATACTGTCACTGAGCACTCTCAGACTCCTATTCATTGCATTCATAAAGCATTTCTGTTGCCTTTCTACAAGAGAACAGGTCAGGAAACAGATATTGAATATATTGCACTGTATAAATAAGTTCACCAATCACACCTCTTGACTGGCTTTTTCTCTACTGAATAATTGAACTACTTCTGGCAATAATTTATGAGGAAGAAATGATTCTAAATTTGTTTATGAAAAGTGTTTGTTAGTCAATTGGAATAATGTAAAAACTTCTAGATACCATAAAGAGGCTAAATTTGTGTATAATCTGATTGTCATTAATAATTTGATGTGCTCTAGTTGTTTCGCTGTATGTATTAAACTATTAAACATTATGTACATTGTTATAATGTGCTTATATCTGTGCTTATAAAGAAGAGGGTCCTCATTTTTGAGCTAGCCATACAGACCAAGAGGCAATTAAGACAGGTATTACATGGTACTTTAACTTGTAGTATAATTGGAATAGTATTTATAGGTCATTATTAACTCCATAATTGCTAGATTTTATGGCTCATATTCTACCTTATAGCAATTACACTATTACAGAGTAATTACATGAATTAATTTATTTGTTCACCACAAAACCAGACTTTCTTTTACTTTGGGTTTATATAACATCCAAAATCTAACTCATACTTTTAACTGTTTCAAACTATGCTGTTTATTGGAGTGGCTGAGCTCTAACCCTTGTTTTTGACCACAACAGAAGGATATAGATATAGATAATCTATAGATATAGATTATAGAGATTTGGATAAATATATATAAATTCCTAAAATATGTCTGTCTTCTCACCGGTCTATTTCATGCGAAGCCCTAACCTTTAGAACTCTGAGCAGAGGACTCACATAGTGACTGAAATAATTTGAAAGCAAAAGATGGGGTTTTTTCTCTATTAAGTTAGAATGACTCTAGTGACATGTAAATTTGAAAGTGTTATGCAAAAACTTTAAAAGGCAATCAAAAATTCACAGACCAACAATTAAGAGTTATTTGTCTTTGTTTTCTCCCCAGATGTTTTGTGTCTCATCTGTCTGCATTGTTCTTGCACAGGTGTTTGTTCTTCTGTGAAAGAAAAGTTGTGGAAATACAACTTGGAAGAATTAAATTAGTTATTTCTTCAAGTTAGTTCTCTTACTTTGTTCTTCAGCACAGCTCNAAAAAAAAAAAAAATCCAACAAACTCGGTGCATGTATAACACAGGAACTGGATAGGGAAGATGGGGAAATAGATTAATGGGGCAGACTAGAAGTACTGGCTATCACTTAACCTTCTAATTTTTAAAGTAATGCATCTGTAGTTCTGACTACTCTGAAGAAGTCACATATCTTTATCTTCTCATATTTCTGTAATTTTTTTTCATATGTAAATCTTCCCTTCTACATTCTGAGCTTTGGGTTAGGAGGTCAGGCACGTGCTACCACTGCACCACACTCCATCCTCAGCTCCATGCACACCACCCAACTGCATGCACAGAGGGAACTGTGTGTCAGGGTGCAGCTCGTACATCTGAGAATGTTCTGAATGGGTGAGGTGAAGTCTGACATTTGATAACTGAGGATTTGTACCACAGACATTTTACCATCCCTTCATAATATTTAAATCCATATTTCAAGAATAATTTGCTGTTTCTGAGAAGAGTCAAATCAAGAAATTGGAAAACTTAAAGAAAGGAAATGTCTAAGAAGTTTTTCACTTCTTGATAATTGCTTGGATACTCCCCTGAAAAAGCAGTGACCAGAAGTTATGCTGTTTGTGAGTTTTTGGAGGGTCTTTGTGGAATGAGTTAGTACTCAGGCCTGTTCCCAGTGCATCCTTAATCATTACTGCTGCTCTCTGCTTGTGTGTTTTCAGCAAGAATGGGAAAATCTAAGTAAAAATTTAGAACAGAATGAGATTTTGAACTAAAATTTCATGGTAAAGTCTCAAACCTCTTTTGAACAGAATTTTTTTAGGGTAAACCACAAAAGCAGTGACTTTTGACTCTTAGGTCACAAGACACAACTTTTACCCATATCTCTAGAGCAGAATGGTTTATCTCTTCAATACTGATCTGAGGGAGCACCTCTAGGGCTGAGAGTGTAATTGGGATTCCAAGCTCAGTCAAGCTTCTGACTTTGGGGACAGGAGTATAATTTTTTTCCTTCTTTCCTGCCCACACTCCAGAATCTACAGAAACTTACACTCACCTTTTCTGAACACCATTCAGTTCATTCTGAACACCACTTTTGCTTTCAAAATGCACTTGTCTCTTGATTTCTGTCAGTGCTCATGGTCCTTTCAGCTTCTCAGTTTCCATTTTTATTTTGAAGGAATTTTGCCTTTCCAGTAGCTGATGATATAAACTGTCTCTATGTCCTTCAAAATATTATACAGCTTAATCACTTTATCTTAGTTCTTTGTAATGATAATAAATCTGAATTTTCTAGCCTCTTTTCAAGAAGTAGTTATAACCTCCAGAATAATTCATCAGCCTTTTCTCATATACAATTTCCATGTATTTGGTTTGCTTTCTTTAACACAGTGTCCAGATTTATGTACAATACTTCAGGGAAGGTCTCAGTAGTTTTGTGTATACAGTGGCATTATCTAAAATGATTTCTTCGGGTACTTGCTTTTCTCCTCTATTTTTGCTGCAGCCTTTTGGGCTTTCTATGGGGTTTTCTTAATTGCTTCCAAATTTGGATCTGATGGCTTTACAAATTACATCATCAACCCTGCCAACATTGGCAAATCCCAAAATGATACAACAAGCCAGACACTTCCCACTTCCAGACACTTCCTATTCCAGTGACCATAAATAAGTCACTTCCCAGACTTATTATTAGAGCAGAGCAGCTCTGCTTTGCATTGACAAGAGACTTGCTTTGTGCATGCACTGTGACCAGTGCTGTGTGGTGTTTTCAAATGTCCGTCTTCCTGGGCTGATGTCTGTGGAAACCCACTACTGTAGCTTAAAATAATACCATAGTAGTCTTATGGTAAAAATTATATTCCGGCAAGATTTTGTTAGCTCTCCATCAAATATTCTTTTTTTCTAGCCAATATCTTAAATTTTTTCAGTAGATCTGGTCGTTCTTAAGACAGTCAGAGGGGAGAATCTTCTCAAAATTATATGGCCGTATAAGAGATGCTGAGAATCAGATCTCACCACAGTTTTCCGTTGTGTGTTCTTTGATTGTTTAAGAGAACTGCAGCTACATGGCATCACAGAGGACAATCTTACCTCTAAATTAAAATTTAATATTTTGCTTTCAAGATTTTAGAAGGCAAGAAGTTTTTAACACCTAATCAACACCAAGGAGCCACACTTGCCTACAAAGAAAGCCACCAAAAATCAAGAGGATGTTTTTAAACACAATTAGGTTCCTAAGTTGCTTAACAGGAACTTGTGTTCTAAATCACAGAAGAGGTTACTCAAAATTTATTTTCTTTTCCCAGAGAAATACTTTGGTTTCCATTGTCTCATTTCTCATGGACCATAATAGGTATGACATTGTTCTATACTTCCTGGAGGATCTTTCCCCTTTTTGTTACTGCACTTCAAAACAGAACCTTAATTATAAAAACTTTTTTTTTTTTAATTTTATATTCAGATGTGTAGCACAATCTTAGGCTAAGATATTGTATGTGAATGTATAAACTTGGGTATTTTACCTTATTAATAGAACCAATTTACCAAAACTTCCTAGTTTAAAAGCGAACTCATTCAAACAATTCCTTATAAGCTAAGCTTTCAGGTCTGTTGTAGTTTTGTATCCACTGACGGTATCTCTGGTATCCATTTGCATTTTGTGTTCCCTGAATGTACCAGCTAATTCTCAAGGGACGTCTCAAAGTTCATTCAAATGACAGTGATTAAAAAAAAAAAAAAAAAATTAAATTCTTAGAGAGTACTGGTTATTAACCATCTTATTTCAGACTCTCAGATGAGCTGTTATTTATGCCTACAGATGTGTCCGCCATGAAACCACTTCAAAGAAGTTAAATATAATATATGCAAATATCTGCATTCTTCCCAGCTTCAAATACTTCAAATATGATTGCACTATCGATGCACTGAATGAGTATGTTTCTCTGGACAAGATGCAATAAAGCTGAAACTCCTTTATTTCTATAAGTTGGAGATCAATTTTATCTTTTTTTTTTCCTTCAGTGACTATTGAATATTTTTGCTTTGATAATGGAATGCCATATTTTGCTTAAGGATTTTTTTTATTTGATGCATTTTTGTACATATCATATGTAATATATGCATTCAATTTTGACTTGAGTGGGATTGATGCAATATNAATTTTATCTTTTTTTTTTCCTTCAGTGACTATTGAATATTTTTGCTTTGATAATGGAATGCCATATTTTGCTTAAGGATTTTTTTTTATTTGATGCATTTTTGTACATTTCATATGTAATATATGCATTCAATTTTGACTTGAGTGGGATTGACGCAATATTCCAGGCTACAAGTATTCAAAAACTTACTTAACAATGCTGTTATAAAATACCTTGGCAAAAATTTACTCATTGCAGAAAAGGCTAAGTGTTATTATAATATTTTATATGTCTAGGAATGTTTGTCTGTTTGGCTTGACTGATTAACTCCATCAAACTCCAGCTGATCATTTGAAATTTTCTTAGGGAACAAAAACTTAGAGAGTTCTGTAGCTGAAAACTGATTATGAACCAATTTAAAAATAAAATAAAAATCTTAAAATTAAAAAGCCCTAGACTAATAAACATCAGAAATATAAAAGGGATTGACTATTTTCTCTTGGTAAAGGAATAAATTAGAACTTGTCATTTAATCAAATTAAAGTGAGCATAGAGACATACAGAGAGAGATAGTTATGGCGTGGAATGACTGAGACCTAGGAACAAGAGTCATATATCTTTGGATAATTCAAGATGCAGTGCCGTCACATCATCTGTGAATAGTGGTTATTGCCAACTGTAAGCATATGCTCACTGTTTTGTTAAATTTAAAGGGAATATAATGTAGGTCTTGCATTTCACCCTAAGAAAGAAAAAAAGCCTGTATTATACTAACAATAGATTGCAAGAGTGCTGAGAGGGATTTGGTGTTCAGTAAACATTTAGTCAACAGTGAACAGATCATTTGCAATATTCATTGTGAGACATACGTAATAGATGCCAAAAGATGCCAGGTAGTGGGCAGAGATCTGCAAATTTCTTTTATTAGTTTATTCTGCTGGCAAATCTGGCAGGTACCTCGGAGATGTATCATTTTACTCCTTCCTAATTGGTGTTTTTCATTCATCACATTATACAGCTGTGCAGTTGTGTCCCCATTGACGCCAGGAAACTGATTAAACCAGCTGGTTTATGGTTTCTACTGCCTGTAGCTGAGTATATTCTGTTCTGTAACATATGGCACCTTAGGGCAGTGCGTTTGCATGGAGCTCGGGAAGCAGGGCTGGGTTCATGGTGTGTTCGTTTTCTGAAGCATGTATTTGTCCTCACTTCTAAACTGACTGTCTGTGAAATTCTTGTTTAAGGCCTTTATTTACTGTATTGGCCCTTTAAGGCCCTGATTTTCTGTATTGTTTGCTAAAGTTATTTAGCATCCTGTTAATGGTTCTTTGCTGACATCCTTTGACCTACGTTTCTGCTAAAGTAAGCCAGTGCTGGATAAATCTCCTACATGTTCTGTTCTTGCATTTCATATTTTTGCCATGAGAAGGATTATTAGAACTCAGATATATTTCTAGTCTGTAGTCCTTCCCCTTTTCTTAATGAAATAGGTAAAAAAAGAATATTTTATTGTTTCTTTTTCTTATTGTGACAGCAAACTTATGCTCATGTCTTGGACTTTCTCCCTCAATCCATTCTTGGCTTTCTGTTTTAAACAGGATTCTACAATACTGTCTTCTCTATCATGACATATTCATTAGAATTCGATGATTTTTGTCATATTGGATTTCCTTTAATTTATTAATATTAATAAGGACTTGATACTTTGCTACTTGGTATCTAAGAAGTCTATTGCAATATTTAGTGTAGATAATACTCTTACTCATCCAGAATACATTTCTCACCTGCATTTTAAGAACATCCAGGTTGTTTTAATGGTTCTTTGCTTCTACATCCATGCTCTCAAATTGGGAATAATCCTTGGCTATATTTTCTCTTATATGTCAAAGAAATTGTATCTCATTTTGTTACAACATGTAGCAGTATGTGACTCATGTATTTCATTGCCCATTGCATTATGACTAGCTGATTAAATAGCATTTTTTTCTTTTTTTTTTTTTGTGTAATATATATTTTATTATACAACCATGCTTGTCCTTTGGGTTCTTTTGCCCTACAGCTAATTCCTAGCATCACAGATTCTACACCTCAAATATATATAGGTACAGTTAAGAATAATCATAAAGGACCCTTTATTTGTGGTTTCTCTAGGGGTTCTTGTCTTACTGATTTACCTTCTCTAAACTATAAAGCTATTACCTTATTCCCTGTTCTCAACAATCCCTTTACAGGACGATATATTCTTCAGCATTTGTCTGCATTGATTTTTATTTCTCCATTATATTTCAGTTAAATCTTTTTACACTCCACTTCTATTCACAAGTTTGGTTTTTGAAAATTGCTTAGCACTGTCATGATCAGTATATCAGACTGGATGGAATTGGGAGTGCAAACTTAGGTTTGAGCTGCAGGCTTAAATATTTATCAGCTGGAAAATTTGTACAAGTAACAAAACTCCACTAGGTGTTCCTCAGAGATTTCTCTTTTACTTGACTCAAAATTAAGTTTACATCATTGATTTAATTTGGAAAACTAATTTTTGGCTCTTAAATATCTTCTGATAGCAGACACAACTATGAAGAGGCCCGAAATACCTTTGCCACTTTCTATCCCAGAAACACGGCTGTTGTACCTCACAGACAACAGAAATTTTTTTCTGTTAAACTGGCAAAAGTTGTTGAATTTTCCTCTTGGAAATCTTAACAGGATAACAAAATGTTAGATCTCCTTCCTTGTGACTTCCCATACTTATGCTTGTGAACAGTTTTGCAAAACCTTGTTAGTTTCTGTATCTGAGGAAAGAAATCTATCTACTGCTGTGTATTTTTGATACTTGACAAGTTCTCTTTCCCAAAGTATTTTCCTTTGTACCCAAACATTTGCTGATATTTAGATCCTTGTTTTGTGTAAATTGGGTGATGTGTGAGTTTTCTTCCCTAAGAAGGACATATATGCTTTTTAGAAATATCCTGCTTTGAACACTGGGAATTTCTCTGATCTGAGGAGGTCAGTGGAATGTTTCTTTAAAATACTTAGTTTTTGTAGAATAAATTGGTTCACTGATGTTACTGAAAGACAAAGTCACTGCTATCTAACAAGGCTGAAAAAATTTAATCTCAGTGATTCAGCAGGAGTCAATAGTTGTCCTTTCTTCACACTTTATATCTTTGTACTGAAAATAGATAGTGTGCTGTTCACCAGCAACGAAGATGAAATGGCTTTCCTTAAAGCCAAAGAAGATATGAGATATTATCACATAACATATCTGTTAGCTTTTCTACTAGCCTCATTTTGTTTTGTAGCAATAGGATGGGAGTACTTTCTGAGAGAGAACTATAACTGTTCATAATGGTTCACAATTCTGGAAGCTGACTGTCCATTTCTTTGAACAAAATGGTTGAAATTCTTTTCACTCATGACTGAGTCACTCTTAGTACCTTGCAGGTAAAACTGTTATGAGAGTCATGTAACTAAGAATAGCCAACAGAACCAGCCTTTAGGAGTTGTTCCAGTGCTATTACTCATTCAGGTGGTCATGCTGACTTCAAAGGGCTACAGCAGCCTCTGCATTATTCAGCAAGGTCTGCAAGACTGAGCCTTTTAACTTTTGCTGCATATACTCAGGAGGTTTTTAAAATATATTTTAATTATAAGGTTGAACAGAAGTATCTGTATTAGACATTTGATTCCAAAATAACGTTATGGGGTAGACAAGAATGAAACACAGTGGCTGTTATCTCTCACTTTTACTAGCAGAAAAATGAAGTGGCTTGCCCAGAGCAGGAGAGGTGACTAGCTTTGGAGGAATAATTAAAACAAAGGAATTGCTGTTTCACATTTCTACATTTTATGCAAAAACATACTTGTCTATTTAAAATTCTTTCTGGTCTTAGATTTTAACATATATGTATTATATGAAGATTGATTTAAACTTTTCGCAGTGAAATCAGTTAGTAGTATTACCCACTACCTCTATCTTCTGTTTCATTTTTCTTTTTAGTCACAGGTTTTCATTATGAGAGGGAATTAATTTCTGTCAGGGTTATAAATTAATCATTTAAACAGTGAATTCCTTAGAATGTTTGGGGGTTTTTTTTGTGATGGATTTTCCTGAAATTGTGCAGATGAAAATATGCACTCCAATCTGAACTATTTCTCTTAAGACAATTCGATATAAAATAGATTTTTGCACCACTGTATTTGGAAAAATCTTTCTCATTCTTGTTCTGTATAAAATAATTTTTCATTGAATTCTATTTACTGAATGAATATTGATGATCATTAATTATTAGAATAATAATTTTTTATTCTTGTAAACTTTCATTGCAAGCAGTTCATCAATATGTTGAAGGCATTCTGAATTTTATTTTATTTGTCTAAGTAAATGAGCTTGCTAAGTAGTTGGTTGGTCTGAGGGATATAGATAGAGGTGTAAATACTGCCTTGTCACACAGCCTTTGATAAAATACCTTGTGTGTTTGAAGTGTAATACTCACATGTGTACAACAGCATCTGACTTTTACCCTGATCCATTGAGAGTTTTGCTTCCATCAACTTTGGACGGGGCAAAAGATGAATTTCTGCCAAGTATAGTCATGGCACCATGCTCTGTGATCGAAGCAGCTGTGCTCTGTTTCCAGCCAAACAGCAGATAACTTTCAGTGAATCCTAGTTCTTTCCAACTTCTAATTGACTGAATAAATTCACACTGTGAAAGCATCACTAGTGATACTGGCAACCAAAGACTTTATGCATCCACATATATTTTCCTCTCTAACATGAGACGGAAGAAATATTTTCTAACATTTTCTCTCCTCTGTACCTGTGACCTAGCAGCAGTACAAAATATTTTCTTTCTTTATGGATGCACTTAATAGAATTTTATGTAATTTAAGGAATTTTTTATTATTATGTTTTGTAAATAACATGTAATTTTATTGCATAAAGCGTAAGAACAAGAGTGTTCTATTTTCAACCCCTTCTGTGGAGCCTGAGTCAAGTTCTACCTGTTGTAAGAGTGTAGCACAGCTCTAAAAAATATGCTGTTATGCTTATACCATCGAGTGTCTCTTTTCATTATATATCACAGTCTCATTTTACACTGCTTGTAGTGACATTTGGTACCAAACTGATGAAATGTCAGTTCCCAAAATGAAAGCTTCAGACAGCACATCTTCAGCATTAGAGAAAGTGCTTTTTTCTAAATCCCATCTGTATCTTTTGGAGCATTCAGAAAGAGAGCTAACTAAATGACAGCTCTTTTCAGCTGAAATGGACTCACAAAGTAGTGCAAATTGAATACTTGCTTCTAGCAGGTAGCCTCTCATTGCTTTATGTTCTCTGATTTTTTGTGCAGGGGAATCCAAAACCAGAGAATTTCTACTATATCTCATCCACATCTGCAGTCTTGGTTCACATGGGTTTAATTTGGTAGAATAAATTTTGATTTTGAAAAAAGTATTTGTATTTTATCTTAGAGCCATTCTAAGTTAGCTTGATCTGTTCCAAGATTGTGTTCAGTAAATGGTGAGTTATCTCTACAATGACATAGTTCACAGCCCGTTCTGAAGCAGTATCTATTGTTATGTGCGCTCTTTTGTTATCCCCTTGAATAAATGTATGATTACACCAAGAATACATTGAAAAAGGAATTCTGTTTCACCTTATGAAGACTATAAGGAACTATATGTTGTCCTGTGACCTAGAAATTAAGGAGAGTTAGAATAACAAAAGTTATCATTCTACAGATATTGGCAAAGTCTTTAAACTAGCGAAGATAATTCATAACAAATACTTTTTTTTCCTGCTTAGGGAAATTTCCAACATATTTGAACTGCACCAAATACAGTATAAGCTACATCTCAGTGAGAAAAATTGTAAGAAGGATTACTACTGGTAATAAAACCATTTATTATTAATAAACAAATTAGCCTGGAGGAGATAAAAAGAGCTTTTAAAAATTAATGAGCAGGTTATAAGAATGTGTTTGAAGAGGAAATAAAATTTTCGAATAAACAGCTTTTCATCTGTTAATTCTTCAAATTAGTTAGCTGATGCTCATATCTATTACCCAGTCTGAAATCACAGCACACTTCACTGTATTTCCTAATAGTGCAATCTGTTCAGTTAGTTTTTCTTCTGTTATGTTATGGACAACATCGTCAATGTCAATACAGATATTTTAATTTTAATTTTCTTGATAAGAACAATGTTATCAGACTTTTATGAGTGTTTATTGAGAAAATATGGAAATAGATTATCCATTAAGAAACATTTGTTATGGTCACTCAATTTTCTAACAGTTAATTTCCATGTTCATCTTAGAGCGATTGTCTACATAAGTGTTTCATTTGCGCAGAAGTTTCAGGTTATTTATGTTTATTGATGCTGTGGAATGGAATAATCATCAGCAAGGTTTGGATTCATCTTGTGTAATATGAGCTTTCTGCAATGTGTGTCCATGCAATCAAACCCTGTCCTCCTAAATTCCCTCTCTACTCAATGAATAGAGTCAGGCCCTTTTATGGAATGCTGTGTGTGACCTATTTTCAGCATCTTTAGTAAGACGAGATTCATTTCATATCCTAAGTTCCTCTGTCAACATTTACTAAAGATTCATTCTTTGTAGAGCAAACTTATAAAGATGTAGTCATCTGCTGTTTGAATATCCACACTTGATGAGAAGAATTCCACCAAAGAAATTAGTAACTTTGTCACTGTCTATCTCAGCCAGGGGACACTCCCTTTTCTGAGGGGTGCTCAATAGTTTTCTTTTATAGAACTGCACGTAGCCTACTGACCCTGACAAGCTAACAGGCTGTGAAATGTCACCCAGTAAGTGATGGAGAGGTTTTGGGTTGTAAAATAGTTGGGACACTTGAAAATTTTTCTGGTCACAGCGTTCTGTGTTGCCATATTAAATTTGTCACAGATATTAACTGCTACATACAGAGGTGCAAAACCTAAAAGAAACCTAATCTTCATCCTCCACACCTGCATTATATTCTTCTAAATAGACAAAGAAAGGGTATATCTTCTACTTCTGTCACATTCACTAATCATTCAACTGAGTAATGATGGGAAAAAAGGAACAGTTCAATATCTTACGAAAAATACGATTAGGAGCTGATCCAGTCTAATAACTCTAGTTACCTGAAAGTAAAAAGTCTGTTCTAAGATACCTAACTAAGCTTTGTCCATGATCATATTAATCTTAGAAAGCTATCTAAAAGAGGGATAAATCTTTATGTAAACATCCTTCTCTCTTACTATTGATGAGAAAATATGAAGTGCATGTTTAACTTTTGTGGTGTTATAGTGGTTTTGTTCGCAATCTATTGCTTCTTTATTTTCCTTCTGTGAGATAAGGATTAGGAGAAAGCAAAGCAGGCACAAAACTTTAAAGGTTATAAAGAAGTTTATTAACAGAACTAAAAGAAAAAAAAAGTAAGAGTCACAATAAACCTTCAAGACACTTCTCCTCCTCCCACCTCTCCTTCTTCTCCCACTGACAACATAAAAGGGCAAAATTTGGGATTTTTCAGTCAGTTTACCACCTCTAAATAGTCTTTCTTCAGTTCACTTAGGGAGAGGAGTCTTTTTTGCTATGCTATGGAGGCTTCTCCACAAGAAACAGTCTTCTCATGGCTTCAGTGTCACAGCACAGCAGCTGCCCGGGATGGTTCTTCACTTGCATGTGAAAGTCCCTTCCCTCAACTTACAGTTTTCCCCACAACTGTTTTCAAGGGTTCAGTCTTTAGCTAATGGGGTACCATTTTAAGGATGAGCTGTTCAGAAGCAAAGATTCTCTTCATCTATCTCTGGGATCATCTTCATCTCTGGGAACAGTGGTCTTCTTCTTCCCTGGGGGCAAGGGGTCTTCATTTCATCACATTCTTCACTGTCTGTTCAAGCTTCTCATCAGATCCCAGCTACTTCAACATTTGCTTGTTTCAGCACAGGTACCTTTGCTCATGGTTGCAGTTTGAACACTCCACCCCTCCATGCTTTCTCATGAAATTACAAGGGGTTCTCTGATGTATCATAGTTCATCGCCATAGCTTTACAAAAGAATTTCAGCTTCTACGTTTGAAGCACCTCCTCTTTCTCCTCTCCCTGGGCTTCAGCTCTTCCTTCTTCACTGACTTTGGTGTCTCTGGTGTTTTTCCACATGTCTTCACTCTTCCCTTTCTTTTAACTTGGGAGAGGCTTGATGCCTGCAAGCTTCATCTCTTCTGGGGAACTCACACTGCCGACAGGGTTAATCTTACCTGGGCCTTGCAGCTAGGCGGCGGCTGGAGCTCATCTCAGTGTAAAATTTCATTTTCGGTGGCCACACTCTGGGGGGCCCAGCCGAGCCGTGCCGCAGGGCCGCTCTAGCGAAGCAGGAACAGGTGAGATGTTTAGCCGAGCTGCACTGCGGGCCATGCCCCGGCCCCACCAGGCTGAGCGGCCAGGCCCCAGCCTGGCCCTGCCAGGCCGTGCAGGCACACCAGTCATCTGTCCAAAGTTCTGAAGCAAGAAAGAGATTCCCACGCTTGTTCATACTTTAATGTGGTTTACAGAGGCATGGTAAGCTTCTTAAGTGGCTTAACAGAGCTGTCAATATTCAAGCTAGCCAGTTGATTGGATTTATCAGGCCTGGAGGAAGTTAGAGAAGCCCCTTGCAAAAACATCACTTCCATAGCTGGTGGATTTTTTCCTTAACTAAAACCCAAGCTGTGCTAAACCACAACAGGTGTGAAAGGCAGGAAGATATATTCCAGGCAAAGAGTATTGTTCTCTTTGAATTGGGATTTATCAATCCCAATTGAAATGCAAGCTGCACCAGAATGGTCCCTCCTGAAACTCAGGAAAACAAGTGAACTATGCAANTCTTCACTGACTTTGGTGTCTCTGGTGTTTTTCCACATGTCTTCACTCTTCCCTTTCTTTTAACTTGGGAGAGGCTTGATGCCTGCAAGCTTCATCTCTTCTGGGGAACTCACACCGCCGACAGGGTTAATCTTACCCGGGCCTTGCAGCTAGGCGGCGGCTGGAGCTCATCTCAGTGTAAAATTTCATTTTCGGTGGCCACACTCTGGGGGGCCCAGCCGAGCCGTGCCGCAGGGCCGCTCTAACGAAGCAGGAACAGGTGAGATGTTTAGCCGAGCTGCACTGCGGGCCATGCCCCGGCCCCACCAGGCTGAGCGGCCAGGCCCCAGCCTGGCCCTGCCAGGCCGTGCAGGCACACCAGTCACCTGTCCAAAGTTCTGAAGCAAGAAAGAGATTCCCACGCTTGTTCATACTTTAATGTGGTTTACAGAGGCATGGTAAGCTTCTTAAGTGGCTTAACAGAGCTGTCAATATTCAAACTAGCCAGTTGATTGGATTTATCAGGCCTGGAGGAAGTTAGAGCAGCCCCTTGCAAAAACATCACTTCCATAGCTGGTGGATTTTTTCCTTAACTAAAACCCAAGCTGTGATAAACCACAACAGGTGTGAAAGGCAGGAAGATATATTCCAGGCAAAGAGTATTGTTCTCTTTGAATTGGGATTTATCAATCCCAATTGAAATGCAAGCTGCACCAGAATGGTCCCTCCTGAAACTCAGGAAAACAAGTGAACTATGCAAAAAATGTCTTAGCTAAATGGGTAAACAGTAGAGTTCCAATACAAAGAAAAATCCATGGAAACAGGAACAGGCTACAAAGGAAGAATTTAAAAACCCTGTCTGAGTGTGAGAAAGTGCTGCTGGGAAAGCCAGAAATCATGCAGAGTTGCTATTTGCAGCTCAAGTTGCATCAAGGACATGATCTTCTATTACTATGTTAATAGACAAATGCTTAAAAAGTAAAACATGAACCTGGTGCTGAATGGCACAGTTGATATAGTGAAGATGGACACTGCCTAATACCAAACTGAATATAAGGTAGATTTTCCCCTGTGAGGACAGTTAAGCAATGGCAGGTGTTTAATAGAAAGATTATGCAAGCTCCCCTACTTGGAGATTTTTATGACCTACTGAAAAGCCCTGAACAGCTTGTTCTGACTTTAGATTGACCAGGCTTTGAGCAGGAGGTTGGACTTAAGACCTGTTGAAATGCCTTTCAACCTGGATGATCCTGTGATCCTATAATTATCGTTTTCATAGGAAGGAAATTTTCATAATCTCTGTTTGGTGAATAGCTCTCTAAGCTGATCAATAAAATGGAAAAAATACTATAAACAAAAGGGTAAATATGAGTGAAGACTGGACTCTGCTATTACTCCCAGTAGTAAACATTCATGCCTCTGAGGAATAGATAGGATTCTGTCTTTGGCTGTCCCTCATTTTAAATGTCTGTCAAAAAAGCTCAATTTTGACCCCAGTGTCAAGATTTTGTTCAGTTCCCAAGTGTGTTCTTCCTAACTTGTTAGCTTTCCAATATAGTTCAGAAATTCTGTCCATTCACTCAGCTGTTTTTTGCCCCAAGCAGAGAGATCTTTCATAACTGATCTGCTCCTCTCAGGCAAACCTTCACAGATGTCTAAATAGATGAAGGGTTACAGGGGAATGGATGTAGCACTGGAGAGAAATTTAGTGAGGAGCTGATGCCCTAGTGAAATTTGAAGCAGGTGAGAAAGACAGAAGTCACCTCTGCTATGTTTAGTCATGAGATAACTTTAGAAAACTACTGGCAACAATTAGGAATACGACAAAGTGCCTTGTCTGACACACACTATACCAACAGAACAAAGATAAACGTACCAATGTTTATCTTTGAAGCAAGCACCAAGGTATAACATGTCCTCATTTTAATAATGTATCCTATCTACCTGTTTTATTGTTTTTAAGAGTAGGGTAAGTTTATTTCATTCGAATTTCCCAAATTGTCAATAAGACGGTAATCTGTGAGATTATGAGTCTGAAAATTTACATATTTATAGCAAAAGTGATGGTGATTAACATGGAGACCCTTCTTTTATTGATCCCATTCTGCTGTCTTTTAGCAATGAAAGTAAATAATATAGACAGCATTTTAAAGTGAAAGCTTGGCAAAAGTTAGCGAGGGCTGACAGGGATTTGTGTTAAAAGCACAGCTAACCAGAAATCAGACAGCACTTAATAGGATAGCTTGATTTCCAGAGGTAAAGACCTTCAGCAACTCTGTCTGAAGCCAGTGAAAACTACCTGCATTTTCCACCCTTCAGGATCAGACAGTATGTATTTAATAGACTGGAAAACCTCTAAGAAGTTTAGTCCACCTACTTCTTAGCATCTATATAGGGGATTGACATGATCTTAATATCATACTGTCTAAAGGCTTCACAGTCATTAATTGCATTTATTAATCTCTATAACACTCCTGAGAAATATGAATTTACTACTATCCCTCCATTAAAGAGAGTGAACTGAGGTACACACAGATTGAATTTAACCATTACAGTAAAACTAACTGGTGAATCAAGGAACTGTACCTCTGCTATATGAACTTGAGACTAGCATTTTCTCCAGTGTTACTTCCCCAAGTGATCAGTTATTTCCTTTACATTTTTCTGGTTATTTGAAACCGCAAATGTGTTTAGAAATGAAAACACATCAGACTGTCACTGCAACATTTCTTAACTTTCAGATTTTCAGGACAGAACTCAGCTACTTGATCTTTCACTATGGGTCTTGGGTCTTTTATTATACTAAGCTTGCTTTATGTCCTGATAAACTTTATCGTGAGGTAGTTCATCTTAGTTATTTTGCTTTCCTGGTTCATATGCCAATCTTATTTGATAAACTTGCATGTGGCTTAAAATTACTCCATTGATTTTTTTCTGTTCAAAGGTAGGCAGAGATTGGCAGAGTTGAGATATACGACAAGTTTGGAGTCCGCAAGTGTCAGTCTGGATTGTGGACTAACAGTGCCTTACTAAATGAAAAAGAACCAAACCTCTCAAGAAGCACAAATCTTTGCACTTGGAGATTTATCTCTCTTTCTTTTGTTGTTGTTGTTGTTGTTGACAGCAATTACAGTGGGTGTAGTACAACATTATAAATAATTAAGATCTGTTTCATATTTCCCATGCTTTTGCTTTTTCTGTGTTATCTCATGCTTCACTTGTAACTGTGTGTCACTGGAAATAGAGTGCAAAATATTTCCTGAAAATCTGGGTATTTGATTGAGGAGCAGAAGGTAAGGGAGAATAGCAGTACCCCAAAATTAGTTCAGCATCCTTCTATAATTGTGCAGTTCCCTAACTTTAAGCACCAATTTTGACTTTCACATAATTACACCTATATTGGAATGAAAGTTTCTGGCCCTGTTTTCCACTCCGCCCATTTTGTTCTGTTCTTTCATTACAATCTACCCTCCTTTTCTTTTATTTTCTTTGAAGTTCCATTCAATTTTTTTATGAATGCTGCTGCCTCTTCCCCTGAGCCATGTGCTTTATTTACATTATGGGACTCAGTAGGAGCAGTGTAGCAATTGATTGGTAGTCAGTCAATAGTTCAGCAAATGGTAGGGAACTGCTGAGCACCAAATCATTGATTTCCTCCCCACTGCTGCCTTCACAGTTGGTTACCTTTTAGAGTGTCATTACAGCTAAAGGGAGATAGAAACTGGAAACTAAATATATCTATATGTATATTGCATATAGATAAAATATCATATAGTTATATGTTTACCAACTTTCCATTCCAAGGAAAAAGCAGATAAAAATTTGTTTTGGCAGCACAATCACAGTCAACAAGACAGAACACAAATCACAGGGAGGGAGTACATCAGATAATGAAATCCATTAACTTTAATATTGAAAACTGTTGCGAATTTTTTGCAAAGCTGTTGTTCAGCAAATGCCAAGGAGCTTAAATAATGAATCTTAATCAATTCTATTGATTCTGATATAGTTTAACTTTTTTTTTTAGGTTAAGAATCAGAGGAATTCTAACAAGTTTTCACTGCCATGGTTGTTGTTGATATGGTCTGCACAATACAACCTACCTTGATCCTAGGTTAAGAATTTTCTGAGAATCATGTCTTTCAGAAGTTTAAATCCTTCAGTTAAGGCTCAGATTTCACCAAAAAAAAAAAAAAAAAAAAAAAAAAAAAAAAATCAGTAACTAGTGTCCTGAACTACTGAAAAATCTGTCCTTGTCTGGCTGGCTGCATAAGTGAATGAGGTAGATAGAAAATGCAGAATCCAGACCTCTCCCTCGCTGAACTTCATATGGTTTGTGATTGCCCAGTCCTCTGATTTGTTGGCATCTCTCTGCAGGGCCTCTCTGTCTTGGAGGGGGTCAACAGCTCCTCCCAGTTTTATATCATCTCCGAATTTGCTGAGTACCTTTTCCAGTCCTGCAACCAGGTCATTTATGAAGATACTAAAGAGCACAGGGCTGAGGATGGAGCTCTGCAAGAACCCCAGTACTGACATGTTGCGGTGACCCAGCCCATTAAGGGGCTGTAACAAGAAATCCTCTCCAGGTTTGAGTGACAGGCTTCTCCTAGGATACATTATGTTAATGTACCCCAGTTATGTTTCCCTAATTGACATGTCCTCCACACCCCTTTATCCCTTACATGTATGTACCCTAGAATTTTCTCCCTTCCCTGCTTCCCCATTGGCCTTGTGCCTTGCAGTATCCCTATTGGTTCCCTTGCCCTAGTCCCTCCTCAGTACCGCCCCTGTACCCATGAACCATTGGTCCTGATGCTCTGCCTGCCCCTCAGACCTCATATATAAATCCTGGACCCTCTCCTCCATTTTGTCCTCCGCGTCTGGTACCCTTTGTGATGGGGCTGCAATAAACCCTTTGTGGAACACCGGGCGAGGACCCTTCCTGGCCCTTGTATCATCCATCTGTGAGTGTGTGAGTGACGGCTGCTTCGGTGGCTGAGATGGATGACGCCTCCTTTCACACCTATGAGAGCCTGACCCCTTGTGGGCTGCTCCCTCTGGGAGCCTGACCCTTTGTGGGATGCCCAGAAAGGGGAAAGGCCAGAGTAACTGGAGCATCCAAGCTTGCCAGCTCTGGCACAGCAGCCCTACTGGAGTGGCTCACTATCCAGAGACCCTTTTGGGAAGGTTGCAGCACTTCCATCAGCGCATGCCACAACATGTGACCAGTCTGGTGTCACCCCATTCAATGTCTCTTTGCACCTGACCTGTGAGCCAGTGCTCACCCATTGCAACCTGACCTAGTGGAAAGTGTCCCTGCACATGGCAGGGGAATTGGAGCTTGATGAGCTTTAAGACCTCTTCCAATCCAAACCATTCTATGATTCGATGTTTCTATACTGAAAAGCTATGAAAAATTAAACCATGATTTTTAAATACTCAAAGATGCACTGTCTTTTACATACAGAACTTGCCTTTTTTTTCTTTTTTCTTTTTTTTTTCTTTTTTCTTTTTTCTTTTTTTTTCTAATTCTGCTCTCCTTCATGCATTTTTGGCTTAAGTAACCATTTGTCTCTATGAAACAGTATAGTAATTGCCAGTAACATCGTGCAGACTTTTCACCATGTATGCACCATATCTGCATATATGCCTCAAAACAGAGGCTTGTTAAGTTTGTCTTCTCTGAACTAGAACTCCCTGCACCTCTGCTTTATTTGGTTTAGCTGTGACAGCTGTTTTTCAAAAAGACTAGTTGGCAATGGCTTCTTGGTTTCAGTTTTATTTATCTCTGTGGTGTTGCTGTAAAAGCACCATAATCACAGACTCATAGAATGGTAGAATGGGTTGCGTTGGAAGGGACCTTAAAAATTATTTAGTTCCATAATGATTTGGTATAAAGATTGCAGGCCTGGTATGATAAGGGAGGCACTGAGAAGTGGAGATCCAGGAGGTTACTTAGAAGAGTACAGGAATGTAGGAGTGGTAGGAAAAGGGGCACAGGCTTAACATTGGCAACCCCATGGCTATAATCTGTGCACCAATGGTCAATTAAAGAATAGAGACCTGGAGCTAGACAAAGCTAGCTTTAGGAGTAAGAAAGAAAACAAAGAAGTAATATCCAACACCCTCAAAAGACAATAAATATATTTAATTCTGTTGTTACATGGAAGTGCAGGCCAATGACTAGCAAAGAAAGATAAAAGCATGCTAGCAAAATGACCATAAGAGGATCTAGATGGGAAGTGAGGAAATCATCAACTCCATCACCATACTGGTGCCAGTATAGGACCACAGATGTTGACACCCTGTTGTGATACATCCCATTAACATTGCCAGAAGAAAAATATTTCAGTACCCGGAGGAGCAGTGGATGGGTGAGCAGAACATCTGAAAGAGAAGTAGGAAACTTGTGTGTGTGTGTGTAACAATTAAAATTTTATTATTGCTGCTATTGAACTTGATCTGTATAGAGGCAGTCTTTTTTTTTTTTTTGGTGATAATTGAATTGCAGCTAATAAAGATGCTTGGATCAGACTGGTAAGGTTTCAGTTATGCTAACAATAGATTCTTGTCTTAATGTATGTTTCCTCTTGGCCCATAAAAAAAGATTTTGAGAATAAAGTTTTAATTTCAAGCTGGTTAACTGTGTCAAACAAAGCTCCTTTTTAAAGTTCACTGAGGCAAAACTAAAATGGCTGAGAGTAGAGTTCACTCCAAATCTTTCTGCCTGTTCAAAAAATCCATTATATCATTGTCATGGTAAAAATATCTCAGAGTGATTGCAAACATTTCTAATAATCTGAAGAAAAGTTTCTTTTATTGCCATAGTCTACCCTACTTACACGTATACACGCACAGACCTCTACGTACCTATATATGTTTGTACATGTATCTTTCATTTCTCTTAGTATCAATTTAAAATTATCATTAGAAGGAAAATAAAACAAAGCCAATCAATTGAAAAAAACAAACAAAACCCAAACAAAATATCTAAACCAATCAACCAACCAACCATACAAACAAAGAAATAAGTCAATTTAATTTGCATATTGGAGTTAAATTTACTGAGAATTATTTTTCAGTGAAGACAAAAGAGCACCCTCTTCAACCTTGAGATTGATTCAGATTCATTCAATGATTCTTGAGGACATCCGATTATGTCTTTTTCTTCCTGTCAGAACTAGTGGTTGACCTCAGCAAAACTTTGTATGAATCTGAATATATTCT
>VYZQ01047657.1:424-20668 GCA_013400655.1 Mystacornis crossleyi | reverse complement strand
GGAAGGCAGAGAAATTTCTGTAATCGGCACATCTTCAAGCATTACCAGAAGATGATGTTACAAAGTACAGTGATTTTCACATAATGCATTGTGTGGCATGGGAACAAGAATATACGTATGTACGTACGTACATGCATGGGTTTCCAAACAAGAATGCACCTGGCAGGATTATATACGTACATACCTTGGACTGTGATTTTGTCTGACTGTCAAAATTGCTAGTGAATGTGTCCTTAAATCAACCACAGTGAAGTTCTTGTTGGAAGAAAAACACAGAGTACGCTTCGTGTATGCAGTGTGATAAAATGGCATGTGGCAATGTCCTTAAAATGATTGCTATAGCCAATAAAGCTGCAAAGGTCTTGATGCAATATCCAAATTTCTTTATTAAGTCAAGCTGTATGACTGATAGTTTTAAGGCTTGTTACATTTGCATATATTCCCTTAGTTAATATGCAGAGGAGGAAAATCTGTCCCCAAGCTTCTGGGTAATAATGGCAGTCAGACTGAGTTGGCACAGGAGATTTATCATTGCAGTCCAGTGTCTAAAGCAGTACTCCCAGGCTTTGCCCTGTAGATCCCCACTGTTGTTATCCTCTCATCACTCTGCAATGTGTGTGATAAATGATACTCAGTCTCATTTCCTTTGTCCACCCCATCAGGGTCAGTGAAGCAAGGCACCAGCTAAATAAGGAAGATGCTTATTTCTTAAAAATGGTCTCTAACCAGTATAAACACAAAGACAGCATTCTAAATCCCCAGTAGTCACAACCTGTGTTACTCTTTAACGCAATGAGGTTTGACATTCATAATGCTTAGGTGGGAGCTCTTATCTCCCTACTTCAGCTGTACCATGTTACCTGTTTTAAATGTTTATTGATTTGTTATAGATATGGTTTCTATTGATAAACATTCTCAGACAAAGGCTTGTGTACAAATAGGTTTCCTAAAATACTGTGCAATCCCAGAGGAAAGCACTAGTTTCACACTCAGTAGAAGTGCTGCAATGGCAAAATAAAACTGTGACTGTTTTAACAGCTTGGAGGTAATGAAGGGAGTTTTCAGGATAATTCATGGGTATGAAAGGTCACATTTCTTAATTTGTGTTAAGAGAAATTATCTTGCAGCCAGTGTGCTGTGATGGGAATGTGTGGTGCACAGGACCTCAGATGGGAGTCATACAGCAGGACTTCTGTCCCAGATTCACAGCTTGGTGTTAGACTGTGACAGTCATTTAATTTTCAGAGTCTCAAAAATAATTGAGCTTTGCTTTGCATCTGAAACTGTGTTGAAAGCTACAGAGGAAACCTGACTCCTAGCTTGGCCATTAAGGGTATCCCAAATTAAACAGCAGTGCTTCTGTATGCCTATAAGGGATATGTCATAGAGACATGACTTGTTGATATTTTGTGTTTTCAACATAAAGCACTGACATTCCCAGAGTGGAGTGGTTCATTCAGTAGACAAATAACAACAAAAGCCGTGTAACTCAGGGTATGTCTTTCAGTAGTTCTCTGTAATTTGTATGTTTATTTCAAACAAATGCTACAAAATGACTTGTTATTATCTAACATTTCAGAACCTTAGGATTCTGTATATACAGCTCACTTCTCCCTCATCAGTTTTAAGCCTCAGACTGAGGCACACACAGACTATGTAGCAAAACACGAATGTGAGGACTCAGGGTTTTAGTTGACTAGTTGTGACAACTTTTAAAACAATACTGTCCTCAGTTTTCCTTTTTGGCCCCTTACTAAAATTAAACATCCTGTCAAAGGGGCAGCACAGCAGGATTTGTGCTCTGTCTGAGGACTTTAATACTGGGCTCTTGCTTAAGCTACTTGGTAGATCGGTCATTGAGAAGCAAGCATGTCTGAAGTTTATGCACAGCACTTAATTTACCACAGTGGGATAGATACTCAGGAGACAAGAAAATCATGATTTTCAGAGTGTGGATTACGTTGATATTTTGGGTATTTGAAAGAGACGGGATGAGTCAACAAGGCATTACTTAGAAGACTAGAAAATCCTGCTTTTCAGAGTGTGGATTACATTGGTAGTTTGGGTATTTCAAAAACACAGGGGATGAGTCAACAAGGCATTACACTTGAATTTGCCATGAAGGATACTGAGGCCTAAAACTAAAGTGGGTGCTGAAAGCAGGCTACCCATGACAGGCTGGGACTCAGCAGGAGCTAATAAATTCCCAGCTGCAAGTAGATTGATCAAAGGACAAATAGGTGGGACCTACTACTTTAATCTGTCTCTGGCATTATACAGGTTTTGTGTTAAATGCCCACCCACCAGGATAAGAGACTGCACTGGTGGGAAATGGAGATTTTGGGAGATTTTGGGAGCTTGTGAGTAGAGAAGAACTCTGCAGCTTTAAACAGGTCACCTAGATGATGTTTTGAGTTGGGTTATTGAATGAATCCTTCCAGATTATTTTAGTTTAAATTTTAAGGCTGAGAGGGGGATTATATATCATATTACTTAATTCTTTGACAAAAAGAAATTTGAAAAACAAAATCTGTCTGTGCAATGGCTGAACTGGGCATATTAGTTCAGTAATAGTTCCAAAATTCCCTCCGAGCCTTTAATGGAAATGAAGATTATGATGATGATGACTGTTATTATTTCAAAATCTGGGTGTTAAGTTTACCACTATTTACTATGATTTTTTATGCAAGAGAGGTCTGAACTTAGATCTAACATTCTCTACAAGCTTACATCTTCTTGATGCAGGAGAGATGAAGGAATCTCTACTTTTTTTTTTAAATCAATCTTTGCTTTGTTTCTGGTTTTGTTTCTGTTTGTTTCTGTTTAATGTTGCTGTGCTCAGATCCTTCACATTGCAAATGTTTTAGGCTTGCTGTGGGTAGATAGATTCCCTTGCAGCTGACAGAAATAAAGACAGAAAGCAAATTAAATCCCAGCAGAGAACAAGTGCTTTGCCCCTCTCCCAAACTGCTTTCCAGACGTCAGTCTTAAAAGTGAAAATACTGAGAAATAAACTTAACTGCCAGTGGTGCTGAGGAAGAATCCACAGGTCAGAGATTTCATGATGGGCCTTGGTCTGAAGTATTACAAGCTTAGGTTCTCTTGCTTTATGTTCCTTATGTCCCCTAAGCTTCTTGTTCCCTATTTCCAAATAATTTTAGATTCAGCACATCTCTGGGTTGTCTCTTTATCTTTTGGGTAAAAACAGGCAGAAAGCAGTGCAAAGAGGAAATTTCAGAACTTTTCCAGACCTGCTCAGTTCAATTTGTTTTATAAATTAAAAATTAGACTCAGGAAGATGTATTGTTATTTCATCCAAAGCAATCAGCTTTAAGTAGTTCTACATGAAGGAAAAAAAGTCTATCATTACCTGTGCTTCTGCTCTCCCATTTGTCTATGTAAACTGTTAAATCTGTCTCTAACCTTACACTGTTTCAACAATTTCACTTTAAAAATCTCTCCCCAACAATACAGCTCACCTTCTTCTGCAGGCTTTAAATTTTTTTTTTATTCCTTCACTCTCCTCTAGGGTGGATGGGACAAGAATGGGCAGAAGAGCCCACTCAATTCTTTTATGAATGGAAGGGAAGAAAACGTCCCAAGTCACAGACTATTTCTGCTCTTTTAAGGTAGAAATAACAGCAAATCTTGAAAAGTGGGATTACAGAAAAGGTATCCAATCTGAGGAGTGTATTTTTACAGCTAGTCATGGACATTGCATACTCTTAGTGATTGCTTACCATTTTCCTCACTATTTACTTTTGAGACCTGGCACACTTCGTGCATCTCGCTGGGCTGTGTTTCCCTTTCCAGCAACATAAAGGTATTTTTCTACTTGTAGAGGTAGAAGGGAAAAGCCTCTCTACTGCTGAAGCCTCTTGTTCCCTATGTCAGGTCTCATCTCTTTTGGGGATGGGATGTCCCTAAGAGTTCTGATTAGAGATGAGAACT
The DNA here is from genome assembly GCA_013400655.1 of Mystacornis crossleyi. Classification (NCBI taxonomy): domain Eukaryota; kingdom Metazoa; phylum Chordata; class Aves; order Passeriformes; family Timaliidae; genus Mystacornis; species Mystacornis crossleyi. The sequence goes on along the minus strand of VYZQ01047657.1, from coordinate 16,717 downwards.
TACCAGTGAAAGTAAACATATGTTGAAAATTGTTCAAACCAAAACCTGAAATGTGCTTAGACTCTGTCCATACCTTTTTAATGTTGTTGCTGTTATTTGCTCATAAACAATCTAGTCTGATGTCAGTACAACTAATCACAACAAAAAGTTGAAGTAGCATTATAATGCATTTATGGAAAGTATTTCAGGTTCATAAATGATTTCTATGTTTATGGCAAATCTTATTCTAAGCATTATCTATATCTTACTAGGGAACACAATAACACCTGTTGAAATGATGAGCTGTGTTTAACTAGCAAAGATGGCCATATGTTTTCTATGTGAACCTGTGTATATGTGCACGTATATATTAACAGATGTGAATTAACCTGCATAGCCTGCCAAAGAAGAATTGGTTATTGAAATCATTCAATGATTAATTAGGCCATGCAAAAGCATATGCCCACACACCCTGTCACAACTGCACAGCAAGACATTCCCTTTGAGGAAGCATGGATTTCTTGCACATATGGTCTGCAGTAGACTTAGACAAATCAAAACTTCCTTGACTTTCTGTGTTAGGGACAGAGAACATATCTGTGGATCCTGGTATGTGTGGCAGCTGCTATTTGAATTGAAAGGGCTGGAAATACAGGCAGTGCAAGAGAGTGGACAAGTGTTTTGTACCAGGCTGCCTGCAGTACTGGCTAAGTTGGAAACAGAGCCAGGTCTCTGAACGATTACATCTATACATCCTACTTTATACTACCCTGTCTACCAGACAGAGAGAAGGAATATGCTGTGGAAGGCAGAGAAAGAAAAGTCAAACTTTATCTCTGCTTAGAAAAAAATTGTCTTAGTTTGCAGAATCTGTTTGTCCCCTTTACATAGTTCCCAGCAAGAGAAGTGTTAAACCAGCATTCAGAGTCCTCATTCCTCCTGGGATTTGGAACATAACAGCAGATGCCAAGGTTACCTTTATCCTGTCTCTCTAGTGAGGCTCTAGTACAGGCTAAACAGAATGCTGCTCTCTTCACTTTCTACTATCAATACCAACAATAAATCATAGTTTCTTACAATGATCCCATTTAAATTATAAAGAATAAAGGTAGTGGGACTGTCTAGTTTAACTCAGAGTCTTTTGAGGACAAATGAAGACTGCTCACTGAGTTAAAATCTTCTTTTCCAAAGAATTTCCAGAAGACAATGCTGTCCTGACCCCTCTCATACCAGCTGGGAGTCTGCAGCATCTACCACAACCAAGGCTGAAAACCATGACACAAAATCTCTGAGCTGTTCAAGATCACCTCATAGCTGAACCTTTCCACACTGTAGTTTCTCTGCTTCCCTTGTTTGTCTGTGCCAAGCTGCTATAAATCACCATAATCCTGGTTTAATAATTTGTAATCATTCTGATGCAAAAACAAGGCAGTGCTGCCTAGTGGATAGATGATGAAATTAGGACTCAGAAAGCCTGAGATCTCTAACATGCCACTGATTTGTGGGGTGGCCGTGGTCAGATTGCCATTCTCTGCTTCAGTTTTCTCCTTTTGTACATGGGAGGCAATTTATTCACTTTGCATTTGCCCACCATGGATATGAATGTTGGTCTGTGATGTAAATAAGGTGGATTCTGGTTTTTCATTTTTTTTTGTCTGTTTTTGGCCCTTGTCCTTGACAGTTTTGTACTTTGTGCCATCATTTCCACTCTGCACTTTTCATACAAGACTAAATGGGAGAGGACTCTTTCCTTGATGGTAGCCCTTGTGCAGTAGTCAAGATACAATGCTGACAGAAAAAGCAGGCAAGTGAAGTTCCAGGCCATTCATTCTGACAGATGACAGCAGAAACAAATGTGTCTCGCTTTTGCCCTACTATTTACTCAAGCAGAAAACAAAACAATAGAGATGGGAAAAGATCTGAAAGAGCTGTCACAGAACAAGTGCACCATGCCAATAATTTGAAGGATTAAGGACCCCAAGCTCTATGTCCTGACACAATAGCTAGGGCCATCCTGTTCACTGGGTTCATGGATTAGAGGGATGTTTCATATGATTCTGGTTTTCTTTTCAACTCTGGTTGAACAAACATAGCCTGTGTGCTTGCAAATCCCTTGTTAGCAATGCAAAAGGTCAATACAATTTCCCTTTCACTACACTCTGTGATTTTGCCTTTGGAAAATGTTGCAGTTGGTCTGTCTGGATGCCTTCACAGAATCAGCATGACTTTGTGTCTGGTTTAAATAGTGTGATGGAGAATGGTGAGAAGCCCAGAGGAGGGGCCTGGAGTCAGTATACCTGCATTGAGTCAGACCGACTGGGAGACTGACCTGAGATACACTTGATTTTCTTGTTTAAGCTGCTGTCTTACGAAGTAGGGTAGTTCAACCTTGAAGTGCACTTTTGTTCAGGCTATGGCTATGGAAATGGCAGGATTTGGGATCAGTGATGTCACAGATTTTATTTTAAAGACTTCTCTGTTTTATAAATAAAAGGATGGTGTTGCTTTAGTGCTGTGGAAGGTTTATCTGGGTTTGAGTCAAGAAGGGATTTTTCTTCTTCTCACATCACTGCCAGCAGGCTGTTAAGAAGCTGTCCCATCCAGTTTGTGTGTCACCTCAGGCAAGGGATTGCCATTCCAGAACTAAATATAGGCCTCCTTTAACATAATCTAGCGACACAATTTAGGAATTTCATGGTCAATGAGATAAATTCTCATCATCAGGAAAGATGATGGCAAAAGTCCCACAACCTTAAGTAAGTGAGGGGTATTTGTGCCCATGTACTTATTACGTATGAATATTTGTCATTAAGAATCTAAAAAGTCACGTGGTTTGTGGGAGCACAGAAAAATTTCAAGAGAGGTATCACAGCTCCTGGGACCAGCGTGTGGACTCAGATACTCCCTGTCTAATGAAGGATCACTTCTCTTTCAATCTCACAGCTCAAAATTTCCATGGGAAGGGATGGGGGTGGGGAGCAAATGTGCCGTGTAGCCAAAGTCTTCCTACTAAGAAGGATTCTGATATACGTTTGAGTGGTTTTTGTCTGTGTTGCCCTATAATCCATTTATCTCTTTCTCATACCAGTTATTTAGCCATTGCATTTATCTTGTTTCAGTGAGGGTACTTAGATTAGCATTAAAATTCCAATGCACCTGCGTAATGTCTCAGGGTTGTAAATGTGATGCAGTCTTTGTATGTGTACATAGGACAAACCCCTTAAAGAGAGGGATGCCTGTCAATTGATGTTACTGTGAAGGCTGTTAGCTGCTTTTATGGGCCCCTACCTGAAGTATCAGCACTGTTAGTTTCCTCCTGCTACTTGTCCCTGAGAGACACTGTTCAAGAGAAAAATAGAGTTCAGTCCTTGCTCTCTGGGGCAGTTTGCTGACGATGCAGTAGCAGTGGGGAATATTCATTTATTCATTCAGCCTGAGATGTCTCTGCGTTGGATTCAAAGCAGTAACTTTGTGATGAAAGATTTGCTCCCTCTGGTAACATAGCTCTTTGCAAGAAGGGCTGAGTTCACTTCCTAATGAAACCACTGGCCCTGTTACACACTTTAAGCTCTCGTGTTCACATGTCATCTTAGACTGACTGCTGTTATTAGTTTGGCTGCTAGTAAGATAACAGTCCATTACGTGCCTTTTTAAATACAGCCTGGATACAAGCAGGAAGGCAGACTTCCTGCTTTTGAGAGGAGCAGGAAGATGGGGCATTTCAGGAGACAAATGTTTGATATTTACAAAATGCATAGCAGATGGGCAGCTGTAAAGTCACCTGCTGACAGCAGTGAGGTACAAAGCCCTCTCCTGTTTCAGAGGAAATGCTGGTTTCTCACCGATAGCCCAAGTAACATTGAGGGCTTTTTATCTGCATCAGCTACATGGGGGCAGGCTTGGGGTTTGAGCATATTTTGAAAAATATCTGTTCTTATTTAGGTGAATTTTCAGAAAAGCTCAACGGCTTTTGAAAATCAGGTCATGTGTGTAAGTGTGCTTTCACTTAAAATCATCATTTCTCCATCATTTGACTTGCAATTGCCTGCTGCTGTGGGTGGGACTAGTGTGGTGGCCATGCCAGTGCTGAGGTTATAACAGATCTGAATCCTCTCTTGCCAACAGAAAAGACCTACATTTGTGCCTTGTGATCTTGTCAACTCATTATTACTGTTCCACAGTGTCCATAAGCAACTTCATGATCTAAGGATAGCAGGAGTGGTATTTCAACAATGCAGATAAAAAATATGGTCCAGAACTTCTTGCTCTGAGAAGCACTAATGCAGTAGAAGGGCAAAACCAGGTTTACTTTGTGCTGCTGGTGGATCTGCCTGATGGATGAACCTGTCCCGCTAAGCAGCTATCTGCCTTCCCCACATGAAAACATGGAACAGAATAGCTCTTCTATGTTGGTGGATTGACATTCCTGGGTTCAGAGATGAACCAGCAAGTCCCCAATCTAATTGAAGGTACTTGAACTGTTTTTTGGAAGTACTGTTTCGGGAGCAAAGACAGGCAAACAATGCTTGCAGACCCTGAACAGATCAGGAGAGAACAAGGTTACAGTGTTTAACTGTCTGCCTACCTACATGCTCCTGGCTTCTGCCTCCTTTGCATGGAGATGTACAGATACACTTGCACACATTGGGCACCTTAGTACATCTCTAAATTAAAAATGAGCATTTCAGCTATTAGGTCAATCCCAGGCCTTGCTTTCAGTTATTCTCACAGATGGCTATTCTTACGATGGGATTTTTTGGGGTTTTTTTGAGGGGTGGGAATACCAATGAAAAAAAATTTTTTTTTTCCTCCTTCTTGACACTATTAAGCCTGGGTAATATGAGGTTTGTGCCTAAGTGGGTTCACTGGCTTTTGCAGAGGATGCCACAAATTTTATCACCCTTCATCAGATGAGAGAGAAACAGACATCTATTTTCAGCTCTAGCTGGATTTCAGACTTGAGATTTCCTGGCTGTCCATTCTGCTCTGAGATGATGGTCACGTTCCTCTCTCCTGGGGATTTCAAGAAGCAGAGGGCTGCTTGGGATCATCACTGCAAACTTCCTGTCCCCATCTGGAGGGCAGCTAGCTTGCCTTTTGTATTTATTCATCTCTCTGAAATGAAGGCGATTTCTCCAGCTGCCCTTGAGAGGTTAGTGTGCTTTTAGAGTGAACAAAATTTGGGGTTAAACTTCCTTTGTGTCTTCTGGCCATTGGAAACAAAACATGTTTGATCTTTTCTCAAACAAATGTACAGATTGAGATCTAATTAATAGGTTTTGGCAATTGGTTTGAATTATTTGGTGATATTTTTGATTCATGCATAGTATTCAAATAAAAAGAAGCCACATTCTTATGGCTGTGAGTATATTAAAGTCAACAGGAACTCTGAAGGTGAGAAAGAAAGAAAACACAATGATAACCTCTGAATATTAAAAAGAAATCCACATGATGCGCCATGACAGCCTGAGTAGGATGAAATTCCCTCTGTGCCCATAGTGTTTCTTCCTAACACAGAGGCAGCACAGTCAGGCCATCTGTGGGTTAGTACCTTCATGTGTTTTGTCTGTATGCTCTTGAGGCTGGACTGGCTTTCCTCCGCTTTTGTGGAGTACCTAAGCTGATCTGGGAGTTGCGACCTCCATTAATGAAACCAAAATAGTAATAGTAATATTAATAATAATATTAATCCGGTGAAAAGCAGAGTGAATGAGACAGGGATTTCCCCTCTCCTGTTAGATCTTTTTTCCCCACATGGAGCATTTAGTGATTTACCAGAGTCCTCTTCCCTTTCCTTCATCTCTTCTTCCCCATTCTTCAGTGACTGGTGTTACACACAATCGAGACACCGATGGCTGCGTTGAAAAGCCCCTTGCTCAGCCGTGTACCAATTCGCACCGGTGCACGGCTTCCCCGGCGCTCAGTCCTCAGCCAGTTTCACCACCCCGGGCACTAACAGAGACCGACACACGCAACAGGTCGGGTAGGGGCCGCCGCGACCCCGTTCCCGGGCTGGAGCCCGGCGGCCGCCGAGCTTCTCCCGCCCTCCTCCGGTTCGGCTTGGGTTCGCCCTCCCGACTGGGAAGCGCAGGCTCTCTTTCCTCCTGGTCCCCGGCAGGGGCTCGCTCCGTGCCGGCGCCGAGCGGGTGGTTCCCGCGCCGCGGCCGCCGGGCGGGCAGGCGGGTACGGAGGCTGCCGTGCCGCTCCGAGGTAAGCTCCTCTGCGCGGGTAACTTTGCGGGCCAGCCGGGGCTCTCGCAGCTATGGCAGCTGGTCATTGCCCTCCCTCTGCAATGGAAATCGCCTTGGCTCCATTTTATTCTTGAGATTATTTATACCCGTAAGGACTAGTCGTTCTTTAAAGGGCCATTATGCTGTGGGATATTAGCGCCTCTCTGTTTTTTCTAGTATCCAGAGACGGTGTCGATGTTACACCACAATTTTTGCAAGACTTTATTCTAGCCTTATTATTTGCAGGTAGAATAGATTGCAGATGCAGAGAAGTAGGTTTGGGAATGAGCTTCTGGTGCTTGTAAATAGAAGTGCTATATTTCTGTCAAGGGGAAGGGGGAGCAGATTACAACATTGCCTTTAAAATGAGAGGGAATGCACACGGGCATTTTCTGTGTACCTTCGGACTCAGCAAACTGAGTGAATCTGGTGTGGGGAGTGTGTCTACTTGTCCCGAGAGAGCTAAAGCCAGGATGTATGCATTACGGTTGTTCATTCATCAGCGGCTGCAGATAATGCAATTACCAAGTCAGCGGCGCATGGATGCTGCCCTGCGTGCGACATGCTGAGAATACTGTACTTTAGGAAGCCAACACTTGCTGTAGTTCGGATAAAACAGAAGCTGGGAATGGCAGGGTATGAAACCGTTGTGTCTTTAAGTGGAAAGGAGGCTACTGGTTAATATCACTCTATTGTTTCTGAAGATTTGTATTTGGTGTGCTTCTCTGCAGAGGTGTAAATACCTTTTGCAAGCAGTTCGTAAGGAATTCGGGAGTGAAAAATAATTGGCAACAGCTTCAGGTATCACTAGTGCCTGATGAATGGTAGGTGGTTTAAATGTCTGAGAATACACAGTAGTTTTAGTTAAGTCCTATCATGGAAAGGTCTCCATTTAGCTCTCAGTTTTTTTATTTACAGATTAGATTCTGCAGCCGGGGTATGGCTACCTCACTCCTGAGATGTCTTGGAAAGGGAGGGAAAAAAAATCACCAACGTGATTACCATGGACACAACTATTCCTTATTTATTTATTAGGCTATTAGGGTAATGAAGAAAAGCCATGCCTGCCCTGCTGTGCAGATCTCATTTCAGCAAAACTGCCTGGGCTCCTGCTGTTACCCTTGTTTGATTTTTAACCAGTAAGTGCCCTGTGCTCGTGTCAATGCTGTGGTTGTTACTCCTTTATGCATGGGTTCAAGAAAGGAGCCCCCAAATCAAGGGCACCAGAGTGGAACCCAGATGGTTGATAGTGGGATTTGTTCTAAGTAGAATCTGTTCTTCACTCTTCTGCCCAAAGATCAGTGTTTCCTTACTTGTAGTTGTTGGGTTTTTATTCTGCATGGTATTGCTGTTACTGCTCCTGCTTTGGGGAAATACTTGGTGTATTAGTATTTCATTTTTATAGATTTTGCCACTTGAAGATTGTTATCTCTTGTATGTGTTGATACCTTGTCATAGAAAGAAACTGTATCTGTCCCAAATGCTTCTCTAAGTAGAACGTCCATCAAGGAAAGGGGTGGTTTAGTTTGCTCACGGTTAGTAGCAGATTGGTATCTCTTGATTTCTAAAGGCTGGACCACACTGGTTCTGCTGCATGGATAGACATACAAAAAACATGTGTGTATCACCTTGGTGTCCCTTATGAATCCCATTTCTTTTTCATTCCCCTTTTCTTGTTCAGTAGGCATACTTACTATCTTTAAATAGGAATAGTTATTTTTAAATATATTATATATATAAACATATAATGTATAATATATATATTTATATATATTAATTTATATAATATATAAATATATAATTCTGTTCTCTAAAGCCAATATAGATTCATAATGATATATAAAAATCATAAAAATATATAAGTAGTGATATTCACAGAGTTAAAACACAGCAAGTGCGCCTTTGTTGGAATACATCAGATATTTTGTAAACAGACACAGAAACACATACATCCACACAAGCTCACACCTAAGCTGTCTAGAAGAAGAAAGAAACAGTGCCTAATAAATTTCATGTGCCCAGGAGGCTAATCTAAAAGTCAGGAAGGTAAGAACTATGTGTTCCTTGTGAATATTATTTGCAGCTTCCTTTTTCTTTGATACATAAGTGATTCAAAGAGTACAAACATGAGGATTCCTCCAAAGGAAGGTCATGTGATAAACAGGTCTCTTCTTGTGTTTTCTGTTTGTAGGGGAGGAAAAATATTTGGAGTAGGGGGAAAGAAGAACTCAGAGAAACTTTGAAGCACTCTGCAAATGTTGAATTATAAGTTTACTGTTTTTGCAAAGGCCGAATCAGGGGTAAAAACAGGAATGTTAAACCTTTGTGAAAATTACATGTTGCATTTTGAAGAATGTGCTCTGTGTATGTGGGTGCAGCATATGTGTGCACACACAGGTCACTATTAAGACACGGCAGCAGATGTTCACAGAATTTACATATACTGTTGTGTTACTGTATACAATGTGCTAATTAATTGATGAACCCACTACAGAATGCTTTGTCTCAATGGTGTTCTGCAGCAGAGAGCTACACTGGTTAATTCTCTGTTCCTCTATGATTCTTTGGTGTTATTTTTCAGTTTTCTGTACCTTGACTTTGCTAAATGCCCCTTTGGTCTTACGACAGCACAGTGCAGGTGGCGAGACCAAAACAGTGCCCTTGCTGGTTTTGTTTGCTTTAAGCAAAAACTATAATATGTATCTCCTAAGATGGATGAACAATCATGATATTTTCTTTCTCTGCTGAGTCCTTTGCAATGAGCCACAGAGGTTCTGTTGGTCTGATCCTGAAGTCTTCAATCTCTTCCATAATCCCATTATCTGCTGTGGTGCTATATATGTGAATGAGCATTAAGGAATTAGGTTGTACAGTGTGTGTTGTTTGTGTGCAAGTTAAGACAGGGTCAGCACTTTCATTGCTTAGTGTAATTTATATCAGAGCAGAGGCTACCTATAGGATTATGGAAACTGCTGTGCCTTTAAGAGCAGACAAGTTTTCAGCTGAGAAGCTTTTTCTTTTTTTCTTTTTTTTTTTTTTTTTTTTTTTTTTTTTTTTTTTTTTTTGGTGAGATATTTGATTTGGATTTATTCTTTGAAAACTGTTTTTACTTCAAGCCTTTGAAGTTCTCAGTCATGGTAGGTTGTTTTAGTCTTTACTCTTATTGTGTAAAATAATAAGCTAGGGCTTTTACTTGCTTCTTAGGATCTCTGAAGTAGAAACATAGCAAAAGCCTGGGTTTTCAACAATGCTGGATACCCAGATGCTTTTCTTCACTTTTTGCTTTTTCTTGGGTGAACTGACACTTAGTCTGTATATCTAAATAGGTCTTTATGAACCTGACCTCTGACTTTAGTATGATTTCTTTTTGCATGAAAACTGATCCATGCCAAACTGCTTGGACAGTGGTGGTCAGCCACTTTGTGATAACTCTGCCAATTAGATACCGTCATGCCTCTCTCTCATTAGGGATGCTAAAACAGACACTGCATGGCATCCCAGTTAGAAATGCTACTTAAATACTGGAAGGAATAGCACTTCTGTATGTGCTTTTTCATGATTTCACTAAGATAAAATGAAGCATGATTAAGTCATTTTGGATTCCTGCATCATGGATGCTGTTATTTGGAATGTGTTTAGGAAAACAAATAGTGTTAGATGAGAATAATGAGGTAGAAAAACTGGTTTGTGATGTGCTTCTCAGATCAGACACTCTGTATTGGAATTTGGGTGTGTAAATGCCCATATGTCAGTATTTTATTCTTTCTCACTTCCTTTAGATCTTGACATCTGTATAATGTGTACAATGTAAGCCTGGGTGTTTGAGTTTCTTACCTTTTCAGAGTAAGAGGAGATGATCTGGATTGATTTTGGGGCAAGTTTGTTCCATACCCTGTGTGAAGTCTCTCTAGCCACAGAATTACAGTGTAGCACTAAATCTATTTCTTATCTACAAATGCCAGCATAGGCAGGCAACTCTGCTGTCACTTTCCAGTTGAAGGAAATGAGATGTGGAGAGGTAAAGCAATTTCTAAAAAAATTTATCTTTTATATCCATAGTCAATCTTGAAACAGTTTATCGATGTTTGCCCTCTTCCTAAACAATAAATACTTTGAAGTGAGTGACTTTATCTTAGAAAGCAAGCTGTTACTAAAATTATTCTTTGCTTGGAAAACTGAAATCATTCTACTTGCTCTTATCCTGAGAACTAAGAGAAGAGTATTTGGTACTTTAACAGCTGAGGGTTTTCAATGCTTTAATCAAAATGGGTAAACAGGAAATGGCAGCATGCATGAAAATGTAGTTTGTCTACAGATTTGATTTATAGCTATAATGGTCTTTCAAAGAATCAATTATTTGCATATAATAACAATATGAATGAAATCTGCCCCAGAAGGCTATCCTGGTTTTGAATAAACACTGCAACACTCATTCACGTAAGGAACAGACGTTATATTTTTCTTAGAGCAGAATGAATATAATTAGAATGAAGATGACTGTTTGGAAAAGGAGACTGATACCAGAATATGAGTTCATTTTCCTTCGTTTCTATGTGTGTATTGATCCTAGCATTTAAGAGTCAAAAGTAGTGGTTGGTGAATTATTATTATGAGCTTTGCGAGTTTCCGTCCACTCTCCAGTGTCTGCGGTGTTGCCATTGTAAGAGACACATCAGTGGTGCCAGGAAGGCCAAGTCTAATGGCCCTTGCAGTCAAATGCCTTTTTATAATCACAGGCATGGTTTTTCCAAGTTAGGCAGGGCGAGTCAGTCATGTGAGGCCTAAGAGAGAAAGGCCAGATTTAGGGACTATTCACTTTAGACTTCTGCCCAGCTTCATCAATAGCAGTAATGACTAATGACATGTGAGGTAGTGTTAGCCCTCACTCAGATCAAGCCCACAGTTTAGAAGAGCTAAGAAAAAGGAATGAGCCCTGCATCAGCACAGAATCCTGTTTGACATAATCTGGAGTTATAGCTGGTGTCATCTTAAAAATATTCATATCAATTAATCTGAAAAATTGTACAGCATTTAGATAATGATAGATATGATTTAGATAATGGTAGATAATGATATAATTATAAAAACAGTCTAGGTGAATCTATAGATATTTACCTTTTGTCATTGGTGTTACTTAAGCAAGAGATAGCACGAGATTGAACTAGGTCTGTTTCCTACTCTCTCTATTCTGTTGTGATGTGCTCTGACTGAGCTCTTTAAATACTGGGAAAAACTGTTCAAGTAAGACATGTCTTTGCAATGGTGGTCCTTGTAACTTCCTTCTACTGGCCAATCTTGTAGAATTTTATGGAATAAAGTGTTGGTTTTGCAAATGGTTATTTTCTGAAAACTTGGCTGAAATTTATTTGCATGTGAAGTACCTCTAATCCTCATGGAAAGCCATTCTTATGTTTTATGTTTATGTATCAAGCCAGTCACAAAATATAAGCTGTACTGAGAGAGTAGCCAGTCATGCAGCACTGAGCTCCACAGACACCTGTTGGATGTTAAAATGTGGTTGGCAGTCTTTTGTTTAACTCTGAATTGAGTTTTGTATGGTTATGACAGGAGGCAGACGAGCCACTGCTTGGCAGGGGAGAAAACCCCAGAAAGATTAACGTGGCCTCTTGGTGTCTACGTTGTGCCTTGGAGGATGACCCAGGTCCTCGATGCTGAGTAATGCACTGGCACCTGGGATCTGACATCATACTGTCCCTAGCAAAAAGTCTGAACTGAATGTGGGTCGAGGCTGCCTAAAAAGGCTGCAGGTCCTTGTAGCAGATACTGTGAGACTGTGGGCTATTTTCGAATGATTCCCACCTCATCTTGCCCATCTGAAATTGTCACTGCAAAGGTAGAATACTTGACTAGAGGCTGTACTGTGTAGAGTCTCCTCACAGTGCTGGCTGTGTCTAAGCTTTTCGCTGGCAATATCAGTAGAGTCACTGAATGCTCATCCTGAGGTTCCTTCCAGGAAGTAAGTCAATTCAGTGCTCTAGATGGTTGTGAGGATACAACCTCTGTCTCCAGAAGCCTTAGAGAAGATCTTTGTGTGGAGTTTCCCTCCATCACGTAGTGTGAGAGGTATGGCACGTGGTATTCAGTATATCAACTTAGAATTACCAGTCAAGTCTTTTGTTGCAAAAAAAAATTGCAGTGAATTTCTGCTCAGTGCCCTGTGCCAGTATAATGTGTTTCAAGAAGATATCTTCTCAGAAACCTGTTGGGCACAAGTCTGCAAAATTGGAAAAGAATATATCACATAGACAAACATGTTGCGGGGCAGTTAAAAGCTATATATGTCCCAGAGGTATTGCAGTTTCTCCTGATGCAGTGTGACATTTGAAGAGCTAGAAATAGTACTCTTATACATTTAATATAATGCAATATATATATGTATAATAGTACATTTTAATAGGTGACTAGATATTTAGTTTTGTTTCTTGTCTTGAAAAGTCTGGCTGTGCTGTCAGTACAACTAGACTGAAAGCTCTTAGGCTGATTAATTATTAAAACAACCCACTAGTATTTTACACATTTTAATTTTTTTATCTTATCTATTGATACTTTTCTTCAAAGAGATTACAATATCAGAGGAAAACCTTACTACAAAGTATGCTAAGAATTTATATCACGTTCTATAAAAAATTTAAAAGTGCAAAGGTTGTGTAAACATTTATTTCCTCACTCTGTCTTTGCTTCACTTTCTTCTCTCTTTCTCTATAGTACATTTCTGAATCTTTTTTGTTGGGTAAATAACCAAATAACCTTTTCTTTTTTGAGAACTTTTATGTCTGGCAGATGTGTTCTCCCCCCCGTAAGATGATATATGAACATACAATACATGCAAATCCATGTGGCAGAAAGTTCGCTTTCTAGAAGGTAGGATGTGCCAAGCAACAGTACTGCTGTAAGACTGTGGTAGACACACAGTCGTGAAGAGCACATGGTTTGTGTCCTACCTTGCCATATTATTAGGCATCATCTCTTAAGCATGTCTGTGAGTTGTGAGTCTTTACAGCCAGCTGTACAAGTGTACAAAAAATCACAGAATCAGAGACTCCAAACCTGGAAATCACATTTCCTCAGACACTGAAGATACTTGGATTTGAATCTAACATCTTGAGAAAGGTACCAAAATACTTCGCCTGCTATTCTAATATCTAGATGTTTCAAAGACCTGTGCAAATTGTGTTGTGGTTCTCCTAAAAGCGGTGCTTAGTTACACATATGGCAGTGCACATATGTGCACACTAACAACGTATTATTGTTCTGGACCTTTATTTTATTGCCTGGATTCAAAGAGCAGCGGCACCAACTGAGATCAAAGTCCTCATAAGAATAGGCTTGTGCAAATACACCAGAGACAGCATCGACCCAGAATGCTTTTGGGCTAAGCAAGTGAGAAGGCTGGGATAAGGAGGACTGGGAGGAGGATGAAAAGGCAGTGGGGCATAGTGCTGTTGACATGGACTCTTGCATGAGGAATGAGATGGGGCCTGGTGGGCTCCACCTTCTCCTTTCCTTTGTAGTTTGGCTTTGGCTTTGGTCTGTGATCTGGCATTACTGGGGAGTTTGCATATTTGGTAGTGAGTCCTTTCCTGTCTCAGACAGGTGTGAGACAAAGCTAGCAGAAAAAACCTCACAGACATTCTAATCTCTCTTTCCTAGCAGTCCACACAATTTTGTGGGACTTCCTTTGGGAGGACTTTTATAGGTAATACACTGGTTATTCAATTGTGAGATATATTATCCATTAAAAAAATGCCTGAAAGTACTTGGGAAGAAAAGAAACTTCACAACATCTTCACAGAGAGATTGGTGTCTTACTGGATGTATGACTGATACTCATGACAGAACAGATCTTCAAGCCTGGGTATACTTATTAACAGTAAGCTTTTAATGAAAGTGTTCTTAAAATAGGTATCATTTATTGCTTCAGTTTGCTACGTGGTCTCTAGAACACTCTTCTAAAAATATCTATGTTTAATCCCAAGGCTGTTCTTGTTTTCTTAAAAATTATTTATACTTAAAAAAAGAAACAAAGCCCTCAAAGACCATTTCCTATTACAATTTCTGGGTCACTGCACCCCATTGTATAACAAATGGATATGAATAGGCTAAATGACTGGCCATCAGTCTTTGTGTTTATGGTATTGAATGAGTGATTATTAGACTTAAATCGTGTTGCTCATGTTTTATTTCTAACTAGCTCATGTTTTATTTCTAACTATTTCTAACTTCTTTCTAATGTGATGTATCTTTACATGATTGTGGTGATCTTTTATAAAAACAGTAGTCAGTATCTGTATTGGTGCTAAAACCAAACAGTAAGAACTCCAAGAGAAAGGGTTTCTCAAGCAAGTAAATTAGGTGGAGATCCTTGAGTTAGAAGCCATGGAGGGACAGAAGGGAATACTGTTACTTAGCTCTGAAGGACGGAAAGAGGGATAGACTTAGCAGTCAGACATTCCACATAAAATCACTCTGTTCAGTGCAGGAAATGAATGAGGCAGAGGTGTTCCTTCTCCCTGCATCTGGCTTTAACTCGTGGCACTCCTGCCAATAAGTCTTTTTCCTCAATGTAGATATTTTGTGTGGCTGTTTCTCTTTGGGTGGAATTTTGATTTAAAAGAATCCAAGTCTCTTGCTTTGCAATCAGTTTTCTGGCAGGAGTAGGAGCACCTCAACATCTCACCTCAGCTCCTTCAACTTCTCCCTTTGGGAGGGGGTTTTACAGAGTCCTAATGTGTGCATTTCTAAGATTGGGAGGTAGTATCCAGAGAATCACCTGCTGTGTTGTGAGGCCTCATTAAAGAGAGAACGACAACCCTTTGCCATATCACGGCCTTCACTTTTGTTCTTTCTTGCTGTCTTGCATTTTTTTTACTAGAACAAACAAGCTATGAGCGCACTCAGATGTGCGTTATTTGTGCCCACTGAAAACCATCATGTCAGGCATGCGCTCATTGTGTTGATCTGAACAAATGGTCTGCTGCTGATACTGCACTCACTAGAGCTCAGGCACAGTGTGAGCTGTGGTATTTTGTGACTCATGCTTCATCAAGCTGTAACTGTTAGCTGTGTTCTAGCCTTTACCAGCGCAAGGGATTCAATATCTGATCCAAACTTAGTGGGCTTGATAGAAACAACTTCATTGCCTTCAATCAGCTAGATTCATCCACAAAGGTCGTGGGCTGAGTTGTCAGGATAGGATGTTAAATAATTTCTCCCATTTGATTTTTAAATTTCCGTACATTGGTCTGGAATTAATAGAGAGTGAGACAGACTGTAGAAATACTGCAATGGCATTATAGTTACTTCTGTGCAACATTTGAGGCTCAGTGGATGGAATGGCCCGTTACTGCCATACCACAGTTGACATGTTTCACAGCAGATGCCAAAAACACCTCTTGAACACCAGATTGTTTGCCCTGTGATTCTACCCACCATTGCAGAAATTCCCTGCTGTGAAGGAGATGTTTGCAATTTCCAGAGGCCAGCCCAAGGGGAAGGTCCAGTCATGAGTGCTCCTTGTGGGTCTAGGGATTGTACAGATTGCTCAAAGAGAGCTGATAGAGGAACTCTGGAGAGTGCCACAGATACTACCAGCTCACAGTCCAGGAAGAAAAGACAATGTGAGCATCTCTATCTTTGCCTCCCAACACAGAAAATTCCCCAGTCCTAATGTGTTTAAATGAACATTTTAATTTACTTGTTGTTTGTCACTGGAGCTGTGTAAGTTTTCTTTTTTTATTAAATGGGACATTTCTCCTCCTTTTTCTCAAACATTGTCTTGCTGCATTTTTAAGTGAAGTACAGTGTTGTGTTGTTTGTTTTTTTGTTTCTAAAAAAATGTAATTTAATTTATAGAATCTGGTATTCATAAAGGCTTGTAGTTCAGCCCTGTGAAATCCTGTGACTAATTCATGATATGTCCTTGTTCTGTTATAGAAGTTTACAATCCTCTGACTAAGACATATGATAGAACTTTCGTAGATAGTTTCATTTCTTTTACAAGAAAACTAAAATTTTATGATAAATGATTTCATGCCTATCAAAAGTTTTATGCCTCTACAGTATT
>VYZQ01047654.1:80037-93158 GCA_013400655.1 Mystacornis crossleyi | reverse complement strand
CGGCGACCGCGGGAAGCGCGGGGCGTGGCCCCGCTGCCGCCGCTCTGCGCGGGCGCAGCGCTTTCCGCCGGCAGCTCCCGCCGCGCTGCGGCACGGCACGGGAGGCTCTGGCCCGTACGGCCTCGGCTTGTATTCCCGGGCTGCCTGTGCGGCATCGGCCCCTGAGCTGACAGAGCTGCAGCCACGTAGTTTTTACCCCGTGTATCAGCCTCATCTCACGTGCCAGTGATTCATAGGCAGATCAGATCCCTGTCCTCCAAAAGGGGGTAAATCAGCCTTTGGTGACACTGACAAAATTGTCTTCTCTAAAGGTACTTTTCTGGAGATCAGACTGAGTCCTGCAAGCCAGATCGAGCCTGTGAAGGCTGAAATTCAAGATTGCATCATACTTGCATTTTGGATAAAGGTACTTTTGGTATCAGAAAAATATTCACACAAAAATGTAGGACAAAGCCGCCTTAGTTAGAGAGCAGGGACTGCCCCTGCATCTGGGCAGAGCACTGAAGGCAACACAAGCCACCACTGGTACCTCTTGGGGCAGAGCTCCAACCCATGAAACACAACCACAGACAGAGTGTGCTCACAGTTCTGCATGCTCAGTGAGAGCACAAGCTGGCTGTACTTCACTTTCATCAGTCACACACTGATGGTGGCAGATCCTTACCCACATTGCCCACCTGCACCCCCATTTCCACTGGTGTCAAAGTAGGCAACCTGGGGGGTGGTGTAAATGAGGAGGAAGAGGGACAGGGAGACAACATGCTCCAAAATATGAGAGAAATAAAACTTCGGCAGTGTATCAATAAGGAATTGTTTGCCCCAGGAATGAGAGGACAAACTGAATGAAATGAATGAGGTTGCTGATCCCAGCCAAGCTAACTTGAGGTGGTCTGATGGGAGGACAATGAAAAGAGATGTGTGCTCCTCAGCATGAGACAATATGCAAAAAGCATTTCAGCCAAAAAGCAAGACAAGAGGGAAGGAGACCAAATGGCAAAGTGACAGATCACAGCTGTGGGAGAGCTGTTCTCAATAGGTTTAACTTTAATGTAGGCACTGAACCGCCCTCCTGGCCAAGAGTCCTCCTGTTTAATATTAGGCTGTGGAAATGAAGCTAAACAAAGGAACACTTTGATTGTATCTTTTTCCATCACACTATGCAATAAATGGCATTTCATTCCTTACTGCAGCTCCAACTCAATGTTAAACTAATGCAAAGACAATATAACTCTCAAATCATAAGATATACATAAAATTATCACAGTCTGAAGAGCACAGAAAAAATAGTCCAAAAGTCAGTAGGAAATGGATGTCATTAAAATAGCAGCGAAATAGACACAAATATTCTTTGCAGGGAAATCCACTGCAGGATACAACTGCCATAATAAATTCAAGTCAAGCTCTACTGTTTGAAAAGACTGCCCACTTTTTATAGAGTTAGTTCAGCTCCAAGGAAATTATACCCTGCTCTGAATGGCTTCCAGATACTGATTTTGTGAGGTCTTAGAAGAGGAAACATCTCTAGTACAAATCAGCCAGCCTGGAAAACTGGGTGTGACCTTCTCTAAGACGTTTTCTAGTCTTGTTTTCTTAAAAACTGGGATAGTGGTATTATCTGACTTCAGAATAGTATTCTGAGGTTAAATTAATAAATAATTGTAATGTACTGTTCCTGCTCTGCAAATTGAAGTGCAAAAGCCAGTGATGTAGGAGCTGAGGCTAAATCAGAATTTGAAGACAGAGAATGTGTTTTTCTGCATGTCCTTCAGTCACACTGAACATCTTGCTGTTCACTGGGCTTGCAGAGCGGCCTGAGATCCGACTGAAGCACACAAGAGGAGCACCTCAACTTTGTCTCTTTGGCCAGTTCACTGCTGCATTTAAATGTCCACTATTTTGACTTTATCTCTGCCATT
This sequence comes from Mystacornis crossleyi, assembly GCA_013400655.1. NCBI lineage: Eukaryota > Metazoa > Chordata > Aves > Passeriformes > Timaliidae > Mystacornis > Mystacornis crossleyi. Next base: position 91,242 of record VYZQ01047654.1, on the reverse strand, counting down.
TAACAATCTATACAATTGCCCATTCTAACCTGCTTTTCTATCCTTGTGTGAGCTTTTAAAAAACAAGTGGAGTGACCTAAATTACCTTCAGAAATAAAAATCTTCTACATGGCAAGTAAGTATTCTCATTTACTAAGATTCTGAAATAAAAGTTTGTTTGGTAGAGGTTCATCTGCTTTTCTATTTAATAACTTCAGTATCAGAGTTTTTAGAAAAAGAAGTATTAAAGCCACATACGTAACTCCTCATGCAAGAAAAACACACTTGGGAGAATTTTGAGAGGATTTTCTAAACCAGTAAGACAGTAATTTCAGGTGTCAAGGCTTCTGCTTCAGTGACGTGTTTATTTTTAGCCTACTCATCATTATTTATCGATTTCTGCAATGCCTCCACTCTAAAATGCTGCACAGAATTATGAGCTCTATATATATATATGGACCTCAGGAATGCAGAGGCCATGTGAACCACCACTGTTCACTAGATAATATTCTGCACTTCCAAAAGGCAGGAGACTAAGTAAGGAACAAAATCATTCTGTATTTGGCAGCAGAGGACCTACCATTTCCATACTGTTTCTATGGATGTCACTGAACTTGTAATACCTCCAAACCAGAAGCCAGCTGGGAGCAACCAACTAAAGGAGTTTAGCTCTTGAAAGCAAGTAATTCATATACCCTTAAGTTCAGATGCAAGTGTCAAAGAGTTAAATTTTAGTAAAGAGGTAAGAATTGAAAAAAACCAACAGGGCAAAATATAGCTGTGAGGTAAAACAGCTTAGATATCCAGGAGATTTATTTTGATCTACTTACAGAAACTTACTTTTCTAATATGTGGGAAAATAGTATTCTGCTGAGCACATAATTATATTTCAGTTCTTTAGATCATGGTTCTTGCTTATCTTTTTGCTCAGCTCAAGTCACTTGTCTATAATAAGAGAGCATATCATCTAAACTTTGGTAAAGTGGTTCCTGATTTGGAGTGTCACTGCTGTCGGCCTGCACTGGAAGTGCCACATCCTGAGTGTTGCAGCCACTGGCCTGTGTTCCTGGTGGCACATCCCGGGTGCTGCTGCCACAGGTGTCTGTTCCTGGTGGCATCTCTTGGGTGCTGCAGCCACAGGTGTGTGTTCCTGGTGGAACATCTTGGCTGCTGCACCCACAAGTGTGTATTCCTGGTGGCACATCTTGGCTGCTGACGTCACAGACTTGTGTTCCTGGTGGCACATCCTGGGCACTGCAGCCACAGGTCTGCATTCCTGGTGGCACACCCCGGGTGCTGCATTCACAGCTCTGCATTCCCATTGGCACATCCTGGGTGCTGTAGCCATAAGCCTGCATTGCAAAGGGCATCTCGGGAGTGCCGTAGCCGTACCCGTGCATTGATGGCACCATTCCTGGTGCTCCATAGCTGTAAGCCTCCACTGGGAATGGCACCTCGGGAGCGCCGTAGCCGTAGGCTGGCATGGGTGGTGGCACGCCCCGGGTGCTGTAGCCGTAACCCTGCAGTGGTGGTGGCACGCCTCGGGCACTGTAGCCATAAGCCTGTGCTGGCAGTAGCATGTCCTCGTCGTCGCTGCTGTCATCCTCTGATGACACCCCCTGAGTGTCACGGCCACTGGGCTCTGCTGACACTGGCTTATCTGGAATGTTGCTGTTGGAAGCCTGTGCTGATGGTGGCACATCTGCAGTGCTGCTGCTGCTGCCACCCTGCACCGATGGCCTCTGTTGGTTTTGTGCTCTCTCTGTTTCCAGTTTTTCAGTGGAGGTTTCAGAACTGTTCAAATTCCGACTTCGGTAATAATCATCTTTCTTTTGTCCCAAAAAGTAATCAGAAGGTGGTGCAAATTCTGGGTCTCGCTCATCTCTAAGTTCTTCCTGTTTCTTTTCCCATTGTCCAAACATCAGTTCTGTTAGAAACAGGAAAATGGTAGATTTAGCATAGATTTCAAAGTCTGAAGGTCAGTCAGACAGGAGGGAAAACAAACTGGCAAACAAAGAAGATGGAACTCTGTAAAGCCACCTGAAGTTCCTTTTCCACCTCATACTACATGGAAATGCAAGAATCCAGTGCAGATTCCTTCACTGAACCACAGTTAGTTCACTTTACAGAGTACGCTGTCCTCTGCTGAGTGTAGTATTTGCTGCAGTGCTGTCTGGGTGTTAGTGAGATACCAGGATTCCTCAGAGGTAGGGAAAAAAGTGTTGGGCAGGATAAAGATTTAAGAGATAGGATCTGAAAGTTTGGGGTTTTAATGGAATCATGAAGTTTCTCCTCACAGTGATGTTCATTAATGGAACATAAAGACTGTGAAAAGTAAGAAGACTCTAGAAATACCAGTATTGCACAGAAGAGGAGTAGTGCTGTTATAATACTAAAGAAGGTGAGCATTTATGTGCTTTGCCTATTCTGTGTTTGCTTTTACTTAGAAGTGAGGCATCAGACTAGAAGAATGTGCATGAGCTCAGATTAATAATGCAAAATGAGTCAGTGGGTTTTGGAAGGATCTACAAGACAGCCATCACTTTGTGACAAGCAAGATAATTCAAAATGGGACACAGGCACTGAAGTGCTCTCTGCTTGCATCATGTTTTAGTATCTTGCTGTAGCTGTTTGTGTGATACATCCTGCTATCAGACAGCACAAACCACAGGAATATATCAGGAGAAGATCACACTGTACATTTTATGAACTACAGAATTTGTCATTCTGTCAACCTGTCCGGAGTATCCAGAAATGCAATAACTCATATAGAAGAAAAAATTATGGGGACATTATAGCAGCTACTGGCACTAAGGCATCCTTGTCAGTTGCTGCCCTGGACACTGAAGAGTCATCAGTACCAAGGCAGAAAGGACTTCAGTGCTTCTCACTCTTACCATACTTTGTCAGAAAACAGAAATGAAAGTAACAGTGTGCACGCTCTTTCCCAACAATGTTCCTGAATCTACATTTCCTTACCTTTGCCTTTATCCCACTCTCGGACATAAGGCACTCCAGGCTTTGTATCTCTCCTCTCCTGGATGAGAACCTCTACCTTCCTACTTGCTGCAGTAACTCTTGGAGGTTCTGGTTCCTCAGCAGCACCTTTCACCTCTGTGTTACAGGAAGAGATAGAGATTGTCAGTTACAGAATAAAATCTATGTGAACCTCACAGGTAAAAAAATAAGAATATTTATTTCCATATATCTCCAATAAGAACAGCATCTCCATTTCATTTACTGGAGAAAACAATTTGCATTTTTATTCTTCTGAACAACCATAATAGTGAGCAATGGCACACTGCTGTTCTTCTTTTCCAGAATACTTCACAGTTAATCACTTGCATGGAATTCTGACACAGTGAAATATTAGCTACATTTTACAGTGGGAGACAGACAGTACAAGTTGACTATCAGTGTCGTAAGGGAGACAGCACAGAGACAGGATTAGAATTCAAATTCATTATCCTAAATCCTAGAGGCAGCTGTATCTCCAATTCACAGACTGCACTGAAACTGTCACAGTGTATATTGTATGATATCAAAATTGACTTGTTAGTTATTCTATCTCACCTTAATAGAAGAAAAAGCCAGTACAATGTCAGCAGCTCTAACCTCAACCTGCCTAATTAACCCATGCAATTCCTGCTGTCAGGTGTGAATCAAAAAAAGGCTACAATCTACATACCATATTTCTACCTGCATTATTAGGCTGTTTCTGGCATGATTTTATATCTACACACAATTATATCAACTCTCACTATCCTAACAGTTATGCTAATTGTATATATAGAACACACAATACCGATATATTGAATATCTAAACAAATATAAATTAGAATCTGTCTGTCACTAGATCAAGAACAAGGTGAAATAGCAAGTATTTAACTTAAAAAGGCAGCAGATCATACCTCCATTCTCCAGTTTTTCTGCCTCTTCCTCTAATCCAGCTTCCCTTAACTTTTTAATCTTCCGTGCTCGAAGTTTGGACAGCCTTGCATCTAGAGCTGCCTTCCTCTTCTCCTTCAGCTGCTCACGTTTATTTCTCTGATCAAGTGTCTTAACAGCAAAGAAAAACATGAATTAATCTTCCTTCATTATTATAAACAAGTACATATCTTCCTTCACAAAACAACTAAATTCAATCCTAATCAAGTACCAGGTTTCAACAGGAAAAAAGAAGCCAGATTTCTCCGGAGTCAGTTGCAGGCATCACCTAATACAGCACTTGAACAAATCAGACAGTAACCACTAAAACCACAACTGCCTTTGTAGTCCAGTCTGCTCTTTCCTCTCATACCTGCTCCCTCAGCATATCCAGGGTTGCCCGTTGTTTATGCCTGAGTTCTTGGTCCCGAGAAAAGGCAAAGTAACCAACACCGAGCTGCCTGGCCTCTGAAAAGAAGAAAAACAATAGGTTTAAGTTAGATTCAGTTTATAATTGACAATAACTACAAGCTCCAGGCACCCTACTTTCAGGCAAGGAATTATTCCCAACACTGCATTAGTTTTAGATGGCTAAAAAGGGCTTGTTTGAGATGATACATAAAGTGAAGCTTCCTGAAGGAGAACACGGGACGTGGTAGAGAAACATTTGAGAAAAATATATTTTGAAGAAAAATTAAATCTAGATTTATGTACTGGTAACTTTCAACAGTTGTTATTACACGTGTGGCTTAACACGTATCTACCTACACTTTGCCATACAGCCACAGGAAGTAACTTTCCCTTGCTCCCTCTACAACGGATCTCTTTGGTGATACAAAGGTAAGTGATATAAAGTATGGAAGTGTACCATTTTCTCGAATGTCCTCATAATGTATGGGTCCCATGGGTTTTCTGAGGGCTTCTTCTTCTTCCTTTTCCCACTGCTGCCTCTGAAGTTCTCTTCTCATGTCTTCAGATAGCAGAGTATTCCCATCAGGTTCTTGTCTAATTAAAAAAAATTAGGGATTACAGAGCAGAATTTACGAGTTTTGCAGTACCAAACAGTGCAAGTATGATTTGGTCTGATCCACTATTTGGGTTTTCACAAAACACAGATCATTGTAGACACTAGTTAATGATACAATGTTGATGGCTATGGTATATGGTATATGGTCAAGACAGAAATACAAAGCTACCTCTAAAACAAGTACTGGTAGAATGTGTTATTAAAAGACAAAAAAAATCACATCCTGTTTCAGAAACTTTATGAAATAATTATCAAATCACAGAATGGGAGATGAAATAATCAGTTACTGGCATCTATGGGGATTCTAGCAATGACATATAAGAACATTTCAGATTTAACATAAGAAAATGAAAGGTATTTGAAGTAATAAAAAGCTAGGTATTTACCCATGAGATCCATGCAAAATATTAATATTCAAATATTAATAATTTTAATAGTAGTAATTTTAGGAAATAGGAAGTAATTTTAACAGACGAGCTATTAAACAGTTGTTTAACAGAAGAACAAAACCAAACAAATGGAGGTCTAACAAATTCACTTTGAACATAATGAGGAATTTGGAATTGCTAAAAGACTATCATCATTTTCCAGGTTAAACAGAACCAGGAATCACTTTCCTGGCATTTTATGGAAGCTATAATGAAATACAATTTCCGTACAAAGACCCCAGTTTTAAAAAATGCAACAAATACCTGAGATTGTTACATCAATTTATTAAAACCTTTCTCTGCAAACCATGCAAATCTAGACAAAACAGTAACATCAAGTCTGGACTGAGAATGGGGTGACAAAGCACAGCCTCTCTTCCTTCTCATTATAAAAATATATGTTAAAAACTGAGAGGAACATGCAGCTCCATTAGAGAAACCACACCTTTTCCCTTGAAGCTCCTGATCCATTTTAAGTAGACTTGGCAAATCCTTCTTCATACATCGCCTAGATCGGCCCAAGAAATCAACATAATCAACCCTGTAATGGAAGAAAAAGAACTGTGATGCAAACCTTTTATCTGCAGATTGAAAGAATTCTTAACCAGAAGACAGAAGCAGGGACCCTTTCCAAAGAGCATTTGTCACCTCTCAGTCTATCCGTGTGTGACAGCTGCTCCTGCTTTTCACTTAACACACTCCCAGATTAAGAGGACAGTTCTGAATGGGGCATATGACAGTTCTATCAGACATTTGTTCAATCTCCCTTTGAGACCCCTGTTCCCCGGGCAATAAAACGGTGTAAAAATGTTCAAAAATAACAAATACCATGTGTTTTCACAACAAAATAGAACTCAGCCTACTGCTTGCTTCCCATGGTGAAGATAATGATGCAGCATTGACTTCTTTTGGATATGAAATTGCTACAATATATTTCAATTATCTGTCTAAAGGCCATTCAGAACAGACTGATAGTGTGCATTCAACTGGCATAACAAAGGATGACTAAAACACAAGCAAAATGTTCCTCTGAAGCTATTGTGCTTCTTACTCAACTCTTTATAGTACTAAACACCTGATTTACAGTTGTTGAAAAAGCTGTTCAGAGCTACACTTATTGTCCTGTAATGCAGAAAGTTCTTTAGCATCAAGCTGCCTCAATTATCCCATTCTAAAGAATATTATATCTGAAAAAGTATGACTGGCAATCTAGCTCCCAATCCCCAAACTTTTAAAGATCGGTGCTTTTAGTAAGTCTTTTACACAGTGTGTAAGCATATCTACAGTTTACTATTTGAAGAAAGGGGGGTGCTGTTTTGTATTGGTTACTGCTGGTTTAAACTGATTACCAGAAGTAAAATCTCTTGTTCCATAAGCATTTTAAACAAATGGGCAAGGAAAATGTTTAGTCAGGACTGGTTTCATAATTATTCTTAATGTCTCAGATGAAAAATTAGTGGTTACTTGGAATGACACAGAAAACTGTCAGAGACTATTTGCTGTGCTGCAACAAACAGTGGAAGAAATGCTGAAAATCGTGTTCTTATTCCAACCAGTGTCTCTCCTTTAAGACAAGGCCGTACAGTGAAATGACTGCTCATTTTTAAGTCACTCACAATTAAAGAAGGGAAGATGAATACCATAAAATCTCCAAGTTTTGCTAAAATACATTTCAATTCAGCACATCAAAGCCTAAAATTGTACCAATAAAATTGTACCAGTACTGTGCTGACTACACGCATAAACTACGTAAGAAAATAAGAGAGGATATTATGTTGTCTCCCCTATAGTACATTGCCCTGAGTGCAATTTCTCAAGATTCTGGGTGTAGATTCTATTGCAGCATTACCTAGGTGGAAAGTGACATGGAGGACTGTCTTTACAGGAGAAATGAAAGACTATCAACACCTCCTTGTCCATGTGTAGTATTAAACAAAAAAGAAAAACAAAGGTGCCACTTCACACATTTTGGAAAAGTATTTTCTCATGCAGTTCCCAAGAACAGGAGTGGCCAGGATGGCAGAGCCCAATCAGTAGCACCAACCATTCCTCATCTGGGTCCTCTGGCGGTGGAATGTCTGCATCAGGCTGAGTTTCCTCCTCATCTGTGTCTCTTTCTGAAGTCTTCCCAGCAGCTTCACTCTGATGTAGCTCCTGTACTTCGTGCTGTTTGTCTATGATCTTCTGAGTGAAATCCACCAGGTACAAATCCTCAGTTTCTTCATCTAAGGCAGAAAATTGATTCTTAGAGAACAGCCATGAAAAGAATGGAACTAAGCACAAAATCAATACCAAATAGCTACAATCAGCTTTTCAGCTGCCAGCGATGCCCTTGACCACACTATTGGGGAGTACTTAAATCTCATTCAGTGCCAAACAAACCCGGAACTATCAACTGGCTCCACAGTGATAACGTCCATTTCTGAATCGAAGTTTCAGAGCATTGTGTGCAGTACAGAAAAGGCTGCATTCTTTGCAGCAAAACATTCTCTGCTCATTAACTATTTCAGAAGCAAAGGATTTGTTATGTAACAGCCCAAATACTTTTTTGATGCTTAACATTTGGTATGTTGGCAGGAGTTAAGCATTCATGAGGGTACTTTTCAGAAAAGTAGAGGCAAGTGGTGGGGGTCATGTGGACAAAGATGAACACTGGTAAAGAAAACAGATTAATTGCAAGGAGATTTGTATTCTATTTTAATAATTACGTTTTGTAAGGGACTGACTGTGTGGGAAGGAAGGGATAGATTAGCACTCTCTAACCCTATTAGCTTCATGACTGCCATTCACATATGGACCAGCCAGATTCCTCTCCTGATCCTCTTCTCCTCATAAAGGTCCAACAATTAGACTGCAGGACAGAGCATGAGCCATGCAATCCAAAGACTGCACAATGGAGGACAAATTATTTTTGTTTTTCTAAGACACTGTATTGAAAAAACAGAATATAGTCCACCCACTTAATGAATGAGTGAAACAAGCCCCTAGTGCTTTACTTGGTCAGGCTGGCCTTCAAAAGTAATTTTATTTTTTCTAGTAAATGTATTTTTTCTCCTTTTCAAAGTGGAACAAACCATGTCAATCACTTTGTATAACAACTCCAAGAATTTACACATATATAAATACTCATTTTGGAATAGGACTGTTCACCTGGGAAGTCTCCTTTTGTCATTTTCTCATACAGCTTTGCTTTCTCTTCAAGCTTCTTCCTGAAAAAGAAAAAAAAATTCACCTTGCAATTCCACCAATTCCAAGCACAGTTTAAAGTGACCAATTTAGCCTTCAATAAATAGAACAGGAAAATACTGGGAGTGCTTGAGATGTTTATTAGAAGCTGATTTATGCCTGGCTTTTGTTTTGAATCCTCACTTGCATTTCTGAAGATATTCTCTTTTCCAGTTCCAGAATTTATACTGAAAATAATTTTTGTGAAGTTACAAATTTAATCTTAAATGTAATTTGCCAAGTAGGCAGAAACATGATGTTACAAGAGTTCCACCTTTATCTAAGTTCTATGGTCTGTCAGATAAATACTGGAAGCTAAACCATTATTTGCAGATGTCAGATACTGAGTAACAGTTTCACAGGAACAAAAGAAGAGATAACACAAAGTTAGACTTAATCTTAGAAACTGAAGAGAAAACCTTAGCTAATTTCTGGAATTTCAAAGAGCAAGGAACTGCTTAGAGAAGAACAGACAGTGGTTTATAAATGGCATTTTCAACATATATCTTTTTGTACAACCAACCCATTTAGAAAATGAGATAATTCTTGGAAAAAGTGAGCCATTTTCTGTCAAGCCCAAGAAATGCTTTGCTGTAGAATTCTAACATGTCACTGCACTGGCTGGTAATTCTGAAGATGACTTTTAGAAAAAAAATCAGTAACCTGACACATTTAGACAGCTGTGATAATATGAGGATATAAGAGCATGAGACTGCTGGGATGCAGTTTGTACATTACTGGTGAAAAGTATGGAATTGATGCTGGTCTTAACGGTTGGTCTAATGAGAACTGCTAGTCCAAAAATGTGGATAACTTCTTTCTGTGCTTTTCTAAACACCAAAAACCAAATTCTCCAAAGTGTTCCTTTCTTACAAAGCCCAAGAGCTACCTTGATTTATCCAATATATCCTGCTCTTCTGCCTTCTGTTCAACATCTTTTGCAGCTCGATTTACTACTCCCGTGTTCTGTTTGGTCCAGATACTTGGTTTCTGCAGAGGACAATTTTGTAACAACAAAAAAATAAATGAAAATATTGAAATGGTAACAATTAAAAACAAAAATTTCAACTCCATAATACAAATGTTGCAAATCAACCATGAAAGACTTTGTAAATAACATCTTAAGCATGTTTGACTTGAGACTATTCCTGTGCTGTAGGATACAGCAGTTATGTCCTAAAATAACACAGCAGGCTCCAGGATGGTGTCACAGTTAAGGCCAGGCTGAGAAGCTAAAAAATCCAAAGGCACTCAGAAATCAGACAAAATCTATTCTGATAAAGATGTTAAAGTTAAAAAAAACCCAATCATACAATCTTGCTGATTAAATACGTAATAACAAAGCTACAAATTGTTTCGATTCTCTATTGCCTCTATTTTAGATAAAAAATACAATCAGTTGCCTGTTTGCAGCACAACACTGTAAATGCTGCATGTGCTTCAAATATGGCAAGAACAGCACATTCTGCTTCTAGAAAGCTACAGAATGAACAAAACTCAAAGTGCAGTAAAGAGCAAAACAAGAGTGATAATAGTGTATTCATTATTGTACACCACAAACAGATAGCAGAGCATTTATCAAGGAAGTTCAGTGACTCTGGAAGAATCTCATCCTCCATCCTGCAGCATCATACAAAATCCTCTAAAAAAATCTTTTCCAATAATGAAAAGGTGTGGATCCTTGGGGAATGAAGATTAAGTGGGGATTTAGATGGCTATAAACACAAGACTAAGCCTTCTGCTGTGCACAGGAATCTCACCTGGAAATGAACTTTAAAAGAACATTCTCGTCATGTACATTTTATATTTGACTAGTAACACAGCTCTGAGTATTTACTATTATTTAGACTTGAATATTAACTTCCTTACTTTAAGGAGAAAGAAAGACGAAAACAACAATGGAAGATTACTTCTACCTTATTAAAGGTTCTGGGCTTTGCAAAGACGCCAGCATCTTTCAGTAGCTTTTCTTTCTTGAATTCCTCTTGCTTTCGGAAGAGTTCGGCTTTGAGATCTACCAGCTACATCACCAGCAAAACAACACATAAATAACAGATCACATGCACAGACATCAGTTCTGCAATAAATAACTGTATCTCTAGGAAAACAATCTGCCATTTACAGTTACAGGAGCATTTGACTGCATTTTTGTGTGGAACTTTGAAGCACTGATCTGATCACCAAGATCACCCTTTACAGCAAACAAAAAAAAATCCAAAACACCCCACAGAATGCAAACTATGATTAGGGATTAAAACTATCCCCAAAGATATCTTTGATCCTTTGCTACATAATGAGAATAAGAGAGGCATAGTTCCATCTAGATTTTATCAGCCTCCCAGTGGCAAACAAATAGAGAAGGAATAATGAAAAACACAACTGAATATGAAAAGGGAACTTTTTACCATTAGATAATTAATAAAATCCTGTCTCAGAAAAGAATTGATAAAAGTTTGCCATCATAAAATATATATTGTTTCCCACTGCTTTATGTACTTTTTAATAGTTTTAGATTTTCTTTCTTCTTCTTTTAAATAAATATATGAGTAGCATTGCCATCTGTGACCAAGGTCCATCTCAGCTTTTATTAAGAAACGTCATCAGCAGGGGTGTTATCTC